>ML254770.1:29728-79133 GCA_005239495.1 Nicotiana undulata | reverse complement strand
TTTGATGTGAATAATACACAGAAATACAAGAAGCCTTTTCTTCTTCTCTAAATCTTCAGAAACCTATCGATTGCTCTCAAACTGTCACTTTATTTTTCTATTTTCTTATCCATCTTTTTATCTTTTTTTCCATAGATGCTCTAAGAAGGTTTGCTGTGATTAAGTGTCGGATGCCTAGCTTCTGATATTTACAGAAGAGTTGCAGGAATCTGTTAATGGCTCTCAAACTGTCACTGTCTGTCCATTTTATTTGGTATCAACTTGGACTCTAGTGCATTTGTTCATCAGTATCATTGTAGGAAATCATATGTTTTTTCCTTTCTTTAGCGGCACTAGAGTTCAACTTCCAATGCTACAATGAAGAATCTCTGAACCAAAGCCACTTTCTTTCTTTTGATTATTTGGCCCTCCACTTCACATCCATCACAAGACTATTCGTGCTCATTTAGTTAGACAATTCAAAGGAGCCCAAAATTCCCAGCCAACTGCAGGAAACCTTTACCTGGACTCAAACTTATCCTTTATGATAATGCATCCAGCAGCAAGCATAAGGTACAAGGGATTGACTGGATGGATTTTGTTAATCACAAACATGGGAAGCAGCAATAGTTCTTTAACAGAGGAGAAACTCTGAAGTCCTAATGCAATTTTTGTTCAGCATAACTTTGTCTCTGATCTTTAATAAAAACTCAGTCAGGCATTTCAGCTATCTAAGAGTGCGGCATGAATATGTCATCAAACAGTTGGAGATGTTGTACAAGAAAGTACAAATTAGAAAAGAACCAGAAGGAGAAAAGAATCAACAGGGCATACCAGGAGAAACAAAATTACATGAACGGGCAATCTGTATTGCCGTATTCTGTTTGTCACCAGTCAGCATCCAAAAGTTTATTCCTGCCTTCCTGAGTGTCTCAATTGTTTCAGGCACACCATCCTGGATATATATGTGTATACATATACAAGTGAAAAGTCAGATTACGAAAATCATTGACCAAGAGACAAAATGAATTATAGTTCTAAAAGGAGCATCTTCGCATATCTGCAAGAATTGTGTCAGGACAGCAAACAAGCAAGCCCAACCAGGATAAGGAGAAAAAAAAGGAAAGCAGTGTCACCTGTAGACGATCTTCAATTGCTGCAACTCCAATAATCTCAAAGCCATGCTCTATCCTTTGGCAGACCTCAGCTACTCTCCACTGCAGCACACAAGTATTGGATCATTCAGTCAATTGAAAACTTGTGCAGCACCCAACAGAAAGTCCAGAGCACAACGGGTACACAACACAGGTGATCTAATCTTCGCTGCAAGAAAAAAGTCAATAGTAGCAAGCATAAACCATAGTGATGATTTCTCACCTCTCTATCGACCAATGAACTATTAGCCTCTTTAAACAGTAATGACCATTCATGATATTCTTCTTCTTCTAAATCACGACATGCCAAACATAACGTCCGCAGACCAAGTTGAGCATATTGTTCCACAGCTTCAGCAAAGGTCCGTGTTTGTTGTCCTAGTACATATTCTTTCCATCAATAAATAAGAAGCATTGGCAGTTGAGCAGCAGGATGGCTTAGTAAATATACAACTTACATAACAAAATTAGATTTCAGCATAAATATTCAGAACAATTCAGCATGAGATTACCAAATATTTACAACAACAAGAAAAATGCACCTCCTTCTCAATCTTGAAACTGAAAATATGCATAGCAACCAGAGATTTTAACTCTCTTAAGCAACCAGATGAATAGATGATGCAGTAGCAAAGAAAAGTATTTCAAAATGGTAGAGTGTCACCATTTTGTCAGATCTAAGATGCTCTAGCAGTGATCAAGGATAAATGGAACACTTAGTTAAGAAAGGGACTAAGATGAAAGAACAAAAACATTGCTGAATGAGTTCCGGAGCTACTTATTGTTATGCACAAACTAAACACTGCCCCCGTGCCAAATTTAAATGTTACAATAGAAATAACAGCAAATTCCAAAAATAAAAAGGGTGAAATACTGAGAGCTATCCTCCCAGGTATGCCCTCATTTCCACATTGATGCAATTTGTCTGAAGGTGAGATTCTTTTTTCACGACTATTAGCCTGATGACTCTTCTACCTCACTTTGCACCTATCCTGCTACACTCCAGTCTCCTCCCTCAATCACTTGTCAAAGAATCTCTGCCATTTACTGTCCTCCTCAAATGCACACTCCTGCTTTTGAGCTATTTATCTGATGTGCAAACTAAAAGTTGTCTAAAGATTCTCCTTGTCAGCCAAAAACAAAATAATGAAAGTGGACGAACTTTTGAAAGCAAAAGGTGACAGTTTTGAAAGCAAAAGATGACTTAAAAGTAAGAGATAAAAGAAGAAGCTAGGTTACATTGGGAAAGAATATATTTTAAATCTGAAAAGAGTAGAAGCCCACCACACGTTTACCCAACATTCGACCATTTCCAAAAAGGATGGATAAACCTAGTAGAAAGCCCCATAGTTCAAATCCAAAAGGAATAGAGCCCACTTGATCCAGCAAAACTTGAGGAAAATGGAGAATAACTCGAAAATGATCTGAGAAAATGCGTGGGGTGATCTCTTGTACTATACAAGGAAATGTCTCATTCTACTGAAGGAAGGAAGCAATATGTGCAAGTTTGCAATTGGATAATGTCCTAGCCTACACCAAGCGAATTGAGTATTGGTAAGAGGAATATCCTTTACGTCACAATCTCGAGTGACAATATTGAAACCTCTCAAACTACTGTTAACCCTGATCCTGAAATTTTCGCATTAGTACTCCTTATGAGCCTAAAATTCCCACCAAAAACCCACTTGTTAGAACAAAGACGAAAAACAAAATTTTAGTTCATCCTAGAAGCTAGCATGATCACCTGGCCTTTTTGACCTATAAATGGAACTAAACCCGACAAGAACTTCTGTTCACATCAAGCTAAAAGACACAGAAATATTCCACAAAAGTCACTCCAAAATGGTAGCAAAGTGTGGACAATACAATCAAATGTTTCTTGGAAGATCACTCCCTACTTAGCCCTACCGAAAAGAAAAGGAAAATGATAGAAAGAAAAAAGTAAGTAGAGCCACCTTCACCTTTTGTCGCCTCGGCTAAGAATTGCAAGAACTCCAAAAGAGATAGAAGAGACAAGAAGACACGAGACACACTGAGGAGTGCTGCTAGAGGAGAAGAGAGAAAAGAGACAAGCACAAAGAGAGGAAGAAGAGGGTGAACACAGACAAAGAGGGGGTCACCGTTTGTTAACTGAGTTCCCAGTCCAACTTTTGACTTTTGATGCAAAAAGGAGATTTTCCAAATAAATTAAATTCATTATTAGATTTTGTGGCAATATGGTGTGATGGAAGCACCAGTTTGTAGGTGTCAGTGTGTGACACTCTGATGATTTAAGATGTTAAAAGGAACGAGGTAGAATTTTTTTATTTTTTATAAGGTAGATAATTCTCTCGATGTTGGGAACATCTCCAGTATACTAGTTTACTAAAAAGTAGAGAACGTACCAAAAGATATGATTCTTTACGAACTACACTCAATCTTTATACAAACCAGAACCTAATGGATGCATCAAAAGGAAACCAGAATAAGAGGCTATTCCTTCAAATTTACAAAGTCACTTTCTGTCCCATTAAAAGCACTCTTAAAATCACGTAGAAGGAAGTCGCCATCTCTCTGAATTTATGTGCACTTAGCAAGCAAAAGATAGACTATAATTAAAATGGAAGCAAAAGATCTACAGAGGTGATACCGATAATTGGTATTAAGATTTAATCAGATTGATAAACTTACACTTGATCTGGTATTTGCCAAGAGTCTTTTTTTAGTATATTTAGAGATTTGTATGCCAGAATGTCAAACCCCAAACTATTGAGTGTTAGTATGGAACTGGTCCAAATAGAGCGAAATAGATGTTGCATTCATATAACCAACTGCTGCTAGTTTGAGATTAAGGCATACTAATAGTTGCTCTTGTGTGGTAATGATGGAAGCGGTAAAACAAAGTTATTGGAGTAGGTGACATGATACATTCACAGAAAATACATAGTGTCATATGAGAGAAGAAATTGTAGATGAAATGTTGGTGTAATCCTTTAACAGAAGGACACAAAAATCAACTTTCACAGAGATTCAGACTTCTCCTCTGTTAATTTATGGAATATGGTACTACTGGGTAAAGAATTATCACCAGCATGTGCATGAGGCAGAATAGCCTCATCTGCTCCCTTTGATAGAAGTATGATATTTCCATTTTGGCAGTCCCTGACCACCAGAGACATCATTTTTCTGTCAGAAGTGAACTCTAGGGTATCCAACACTTCATACTGGACCAATGAAGCATTAAAATTGATATCTGCGTGAGAAAAGAAGGTTCCAAGAGAAAAGAATATTACAATTATATAAAAAATGTAAATAGTATTACTGCCTTCCTCACACAGATTCATACCAAGAATGTTCCCTTTCTTTTCAAGAAAAACCATATTTAAGCGAGCTGCAGCACGCACAAGCGCTTCCTCGTCTTGAGATTGTGCCTTGTATGAAATCGCTCCAGCTTTGCTATGGGCAGTAATAGAAGAAATATGAAAGTTAATGAAAGAAAAATAATTATAAGGTACCAGGAAACAGAATTCTACTACAGAAAGAAAACAGAGACGCCGATAATGACCACCCTAGAATATATAAATTTTGATGACTTCATCAAGAATTTCAGAGACAAATCATCCAATACCTTTGTACAGGAACTACTGTGTTACATATTGCCATGACAATAAGAAATCGGATAGCATCTGGGGAACCAGCAGCAACAGCTTTAAGCAGCTCTGAATCTGCACAAGAAACAAAGTTTTGTTTAACCTTCTTTTTTGCGAGAAGGGTAATTGATAAGGAAAAAGAGTATGGAGAACACATTAGTTCTCAACCCAGAGAAAGAGGAAAATCCGTTAAGGAAAGGTCAAAATAAGTTGAAGATGATGCACAGAAGAGAGACTACTTTATGTGAAAGATGTTATAGTTCTCCCTAGGATCAAAAGTTTGGAATTGTGTTGATCAACAGATTTGCATGACACAGAAGAGAGCAGTAAAAACTTCCAGCTGGTACTAACAATGTTATCCAGATATACAAAATGCAAGCCCATACTAGCTAAACATTCAAACATGGATTGGAAGTGTTTTCCTTAAGAAAGGAACTCAATAATAAGATAAGAGAAAACGATGTAGATAAGCAGGAAAAGTTGATAGGTTGAATTGAGAAAACTACCTGACAAAACCTTTTTACTTATAAATCATAGGCTCCACAAATTAGTAACAAATATTATTCCAATTCATCATTCTAAAACATGGAAGCAACTATCTACATCCCAAGCTTTAGAATTGAGCAAGGTCCTGTATGTTTGTTTTATGCAATACCAATTATCTGCATACTTCACATGCCCAAGTTGTAGGGTACCCACTTGAGGAGTCTCCCTCATTTCAAACAGAGAGTAAACACAGTTTGGATTGACAGGAAAAGGAAAAGAAAGAGCTGGAAAATATATTTTTCTGAACTTTTGCCACATCAGGCAAGCAGCAAAGTTGTGAGAAAAGCAGACAAGCAGCCACTTTTCGTACCTTTTTTTTTTTTCAAAAGAAGCAAAGTAGCGAAATCATGGGTCACTCTAAAACTGAACTCAAAGCCCAAGACTAACAAAAATAGTATTTTGTACTAAACAAGAGCTTGCAGGAAGAAGATAGCTACTTCTTTTATAACCGTCATGTCCGGGCCAGCTAACACGAACCCATACACTTCAACAGGGTATCTTCTACCTCCCACCATTACAAGTACCGTGTAACTCTATCCACCACGGCTTGGATAGAAGGGAAGAAATCACCTAGCGTTTTTGCCTCCGCTGGGATTTGAACCTGAGACCTCATGGTTTTCAACCAACTTCATTGACCACTAGACCACGCTCTTGGGTGCGAAAGCTAGCTACCGATTTAAATCTCAATAAGATAACCAAGGAAAAAGCTAAATAGAGGTGGATGTAGAATAATAGAAAAATAGATCTATAACTCTTAGGATTGTGGATTGCCCTACACTAAGCACCTTGTATCTAAACCGGTACTAAAATCTGCTCGCAATTCATTGACCACTAGACCACGCTCTTGGGTGCGAAAGCTAGCTACCAATTTAAAAATCTCAATAAGATAACCAAGGAAAAAGCTAAATAGAGGTGGATGTTGAATAATAGAAAAATAGATCTATAACTCTTAGGATTGTGGATTGCCCTACACTAAGCACCTTGTATCTAAACCAGTACTAAAATCTGCTCGCAATTCATTTGGACAATAGTCTAAAATCAAGTTTTTTTCCAATTTATAGGCATTTTGAAGGAGAGCCTTGGCGTAACTGGTAAAGTTGTTGTCATGTGACCAGGAGGTCACGGGTTCGAGCCGTGGAAATAGCCTCTTGCAGAAATGCAGGGTAAGGCTGCGTACAATAGACCCTTGTGGTCCGGGCCTTCCCCGAACCCCGCGCATAGTAGGAGCTTAGTGCACCGGGCTGCCCTTTTAGGCATCTTGAACCACCAAAGTAGGATCTCAAATAGCACATTGGAAAGTTGAAAGCATTTTAATGGGTACATGAAATTCATTAGTGGGGCCATGGGGGTAATTGAGTTCACCATCAGGTCGTACTACAAGTTATCGAGGCTCTGTTTCTGTATCTATTTCTTTGACAGCATGTATACTATTAAAACTGGAAGAAGTTGAAAATACAGGAGTCAGTAATAGAAACTCACAGAAAATATAACTAAGGCCTTACCCTTTAAAGCATCTCCATTTTCATTCCCATAGAAGGTTCCACCAAAAAAACATCTTTTAAAGATCATCTTGTTCTCAGTAAGCGTCCCAGTTTTATCAGTCAATATATATTCTACTTGCCCCAAATCCTCACTAATTGCTGTGCTGCCATGAAAGAGAAAGAAGATACATAAACAAATGGAATAGCAAATATGCTAGCAAACAAAAATTAAAACTAAGACAATGTTTCTTACTTTGTTGCATGGGATGGAGTACCAGTTTCCGGATCAACCATCTCATTGTCCCAATCAATGAACTTGGCATATAAGCTTTTCACAAGATCCAGCGATACCTATCAAAAAGAACAAACACACATTTGAAGCCATATATCTTCTAATCCAAAAGGAAAAAGTACACTTCTAATTGCATAAATTAACCTTGTCAATTTTATTTTTAAAATTTAAAAACTTAAATTGGAAGCATTATCATACCTATCCTTGTAAAGTTGCATATATTTACTATTATGTCTATACCACTACAATAGCATGAATAGAGACTATACCCTACATTTTCGTGTCAACAGTTACCCTCAGTTTGTTTTTCAACAGGAATTATTTCAGTTAGAATAAATAGAACTAAAAATATGTTCTTTTTCCTCTAAAAGATTAAAGGTTGAGAAAGAATTCAATCACCTACTGCCATTAGATCTATAATGTGCTTAAGTTTACTAGACCACCTTCAAAGCTAATTCAATCAGATCAGGATATTAAGGATAACTTGAGTAACACTGTTGATTCCTCTAAACATCTAGCTTAATAGAGTTTTATGAAATATGTCTGCAAGAAATATCTATATCTATATTATTAAAAGGCGAGGAAAAAGCCCTCTCATTAAGTAGTTAATAATTAGTTATTTAGTTATAATTAGTTATTGGTTATTGTTTTGTGAATTTAAATATCTATAAAATAATAAAATGAAGTATTTTATAATAAAAAACGAAAATTAAAAAAACTTGTCCCTTCAAATTGAAGAGTAGTTTCAAGTTGTATTTGTAAAATTACTTTCAAATAAAAAAACTAAAATTTCAAAATCTGCCAATTTAAAATTTCTTTATTTTTTTTTAATAATTTTTGTTTTTCTTTTTAAAAATAAAAGATTTATTTATTCAGAAAATATTATAGACAATAGTATAATATAATATTTATATCTATATATATTATTAACGGGAGAGGAAAAAGCCCTTTCCTTAAGCCAAGTGGTAGCCTAGAAAAAGCCACAAGGCAAAAGTAGTTAATATTAGTTATTGGTTATTGTTTTTGAATTTAAATATCTATAAAATAATAAATAAAATATTTTATAATAAAAAATGAATGTTACCTTATCAAACAAAAAATAATAATAATAATAAATGAAAATTAAAAAACTGTCCATTCAAATTGGAGAGTAGTTTCAAGTTGGATTTTTAAATTATTTTAAAATAAAAAAATAAAATTTCAAAAAATAAAAACCTGCCAATTTAAAATTGCTTTGTTTTTTTAATAACTTTTGTTTTTGTTTTTAAAAATAAAAAGTTTATTTATTCAGAAAATATTATCGAGAATAATATAACAAAATATAAAATGAAAAAATATGCATCTTCTATTATATTATAAAGAGAAAGTAGCATACAAAAATTAAAATAAAGTAATATGCTAATAAAAGTTTCTATTAACAATGTAAAAATACTAAACATTGATAATAGAATAAAAAGTATATAGAATAAAAAAGTTATTCAATGACTATATAAGTCCCTTTAATTTAATAGCGATTTTATTATTGGATAAACCACATTGACAAATAAGATGACAATTGAAATTTATTAAAACAATACGATCTAATATGTTCAAACAAGCCCGATCACAATTTAATTTAATTAATATTTTTTAATATTGATCGCGCATTGCGCGGGTACGAATACTAGTTGAAAAAGTAAAAGTAAGAGGAGACGACAGAATAACATTTAAAAGCAAATTACTAAACTAGTTGAATCTAAACTACAGAAAAGGTGTTTATGGTGGTTAAGACGCTGAATATGGTGAAAGGGATGAAGAATGTGGGAATTATAGTCAGCATATGCCAGTATTAAGCGAGAGGAAATCACACCAGGATCCATCAAAGAAAGGGACGAAGGACAGAATTATGCAGAACTATCAAGAAAGCAGCTATCAACTACCTCTATTATCGAATATAACTGAAATTGGTATAGAATGTAGTAAGATATATTTTGACTATGCATTACTTTCCTCTTCACTGCAAGCAACACAGGACAGGTTTAACCATTAAGAACCAAGGTTTAACCATTAAGAACCAACGTTCAGACCAGAACATAATAAAGATCTGAAGAAAAGAACACTCAACGGCACTGGTATATACAGTAATATTGTAATAATATGATTCAAAGGAGCCAAAAATAGTGAAAGTTGAAGTTATGACTCCAGTTGTATAGCCACTACCAGCCTGGAGTTCTATTTGCTCCCCAAAAGTCCATACTTTAGGCTACCAGTGAAACTGGACAATTCAAAAAAATTGGGTCTTTAAGATGTACAACAATCAACTTGAACGCACAAATTACTTTTTAATCTGAATAAAAGTATAGCAGATTGCTTTGCTACTTCTACCAAGATACCTTTGCTTTTGCACATTCTACAATAGAAACATGTAACTGCTGTAAAAGGAATTTTTTGATAAATGACTGCTAAGAATTACAAAAATGCTTGTCAAACGGTTGTGGAGTCTACAAGGAGGAGAAGAGCAGTGGGATGTGAGATTTAGAAGAACTTGCAAGATTGGGAGGTACAAGAATTTCAAAACTTGCTCGGATTGCTTCACGACCAAAAAATTTCACTAGATAGCCATGATACATGGAGATCGAGTGCTGGGGAAAATGGCATTTTTTCTGTGAAGTCCTATTATGAGAAGCTTCTATCTAGGGAGAATCCAGTCTTCCCACATAATTCGGTATGGATTCCCAGGGTACCGAGAAAGGTGTGCTTCTTTACTTGTTAGCTACAAGAGGGGTGATCTTGACGATGGAGAATTTGAGGAAGAAGAAGATTATATGTGTTAGTTGGTGCTTCATGTGCAAAGAATCGGGAGAAGATGTGGATCACCTCCTTATACATTGCCAGATAGCATCTTATTTGTTGGGGGGGAAATTTTGAGTTGGTTTGGTTTCAAGTGGGTGATGCCAGGCACGGTGAAAGAAGCTATGTTTAGTTGGGCCTCCAGAAGACGGAAGAGAAAACGCAGAGCTTGGGATGTTGCTCCCCTAGCACTCAAGTGGGTTGATTGGAATGAGAGGATTAGGAGCACTTTTGATGGAGTAGAAAAAGACCTCGTTCACCCTTGAGGAGTAGCCTCTTTTCCCTTATTTATTTTTGCTGCGGCCATGAGGTTCCTATTTGTATAGAAGATTGGGTGTTATTCGTAGAAAACCATGTCCTTTTATATGGTTTTCTACGTTTTGTTAAGCTCCTTGTATACGGGCATGTTTTGCCCTTTTTTAGGTGAAATTTATTACCTTATGAAAAAAAAAGGATTACAAAAATACTCTAGAATATGACAAAAAACGCCATAATGCGACAACCATAGTGCAAAGGATACTTCACAGCATACCTTTATTGAAATGGGAATCATGATGGAACAAAGAAGCTCAAACCGAAGAGGGATGACCAGTAACTCGTACCATGGACCTTCATTTGGATATTGGACATACCATAGCTACAAGATGAACAAAAACCTGCAATCAGACAGATGAAAATCCACACCAAACAAGGATCTTATAGACCTCAAGAGCTTGCTACTTGAGAGCTCAACAATCAAACATAGAGAAAGCAAGACAGAAAGAGGAAACAAACTATTCCAAGAGGAAACAATAAGACGCATTATATAAATCTCTTTTTATATACAAAAATATTGAATGTGTGACCATCTCATCAAAAAGCTTAGAGCACACTTTTAATTCCCCAATTACATTATGTTGCAACATGCCTCCTCAAGTATGGGCCTGGTTCTTTTTCATGATCCAAATACGTGGAACTTGGGCGGCGGTGAGATTTGAACCCGAGACTTCTTGCCTTCTCTAATACCATGTTGAAGCATGTTATCAGCTCATCTAAAAGCTTAAGCTATTAGAGAGAGCACAGTTTTAATACCTAATTTATTATGTCTCGACATGCATATAAGAAAAAGACACAACACATTATGAACTACCAGAACACAGCAATGCTGATTGAGACAAGCGGATACCCCATGAGATAGCAAAATTAATTCATCACATGTTACATCTTCAGTGACTTCTTATTGATCTAATTCTCATAAATACATCAACAGCAGAATCACATTTAACTGGAGTGTGATACCAGACGGTACATATATCTTGATTTCATCGCTCAATCTTGACTGGCATCATCACTCATGGGACATAGATCAAGTGCAAGCATAGAGCCATATTTATGAGTCAACTGAGCTCATAAAAGTTTGGGATTGAGAGTTAGTTCAACCGAGCTCATAATTTCCAAATACTCCATAGCAGTTCAAAGTTGTGCACCTCCCTGACTCCCTCCCTCCCCAGAGATTTTATGATAATGGATTCACATACATGTAGATATATATCCATACACAGACGCATATGTATGCATCTATATGGTAAAATAGGCAATTGCTCCTGAGTTCTAATAATGTTCAAGCAAATTCCAGAACTACTGGGAAACAGAGGTTGTGATGATATTTGACAATGCAAGGAGTTTAAGAAGAAGAAAAAACAGACTTTGAAACTTGGGTCTAAAACAAGCCATAGGTATTTGTGTTGCTTAAAATCATCTTATTAAGGGAGAGCGAGAAGCTTAAAGTTAAATTCTTTCTAAACATAGAAAGTTACCATTCTTTTTTAGACAGACTGAAATGGAAATACCATCACATAAATTGGGAGGGAATAACAGATTTGGGCAACAACAATAACACATGTCATTAAAACAAGACATAGGCCACAAGTCCACAACTTAGTCAGTATCTCCATTAAGTTAACAAGGTCCCAGTCCCAGCTCTCGATGCATAATATATATACCAAAATACATTTGACAAGGGAGGCATAGCCTAGTGGTAAGGACACTCCACCTCCAAAACCATATGGAGTCTCCAGGAAGCAAGGTGAGGAAGAACCAGAATTTGATTCCTAGGCGAAGCAGTTGGTGGGGTGAGGTTACCAAGTCAAAGAAAAACATCCGAAACACATTATTCCTTATATGATTGCACATCATTTAGAAGTTCTCGTTGGAATTCCTTTGGAAGAAGAAATATTGTTGAGCAGCAGAATGCAAGTTTTCATTCTAGCATTCCTGTCAACTTTATTTTAGATTCGTTTCACCTTGACCTGGATAAGTAATTAATATGAATGCCTTACTTTTTTGGTCACAATAGAAAAAAAGAAAGGGTGAAAGAAATGCATCAAAAAGCAGAAATCTTCTTATATGTTATAAAATGATGTCTAGTCCACCCTAAACAGAATTTTTGAAACGGTGACACCATGATTTATACATGTTGAAGACCTAACTAAATAAATTAAAGTGTGGTCTCTCTAATAGTTTAATCTTTTAGATGAGATGGTCACACACAGGTTCTGGGTTCAAGTCTCACCTTCACCTGTTATCACAAAATTTTCCATGTGTTTGGCCCAAGAAAAAAGGATCAAGCTTGCAGTGTGTGTGTGTGTGTGTGGGGGGGGGGGGGGGGGGGGGGGGGGGGGGGAGGAGAGAGGTGAAGGCATAATTATGTTAATTGAATCGTGGTCTCTTAGGGTTGTGAAAGGCGGTCGCTTCCTCGCTTAAAGCGAGGTAACCCTATGACCGCTTCTGCTATCTGAAGCGTAGCAAGTAGGCAAAAGAGTGCGCTTCCCACTAAGAAGCGAGGCGACTGAAGCGAGCGCTTCTCTGTTTTAAACACCTGCCAACTTATTTAATAGAAAAATGTGTTCTTTTATTAAAACATACGACCAGCAGCAACAGAGAGAAAGAGGCGACTAGGTTTCCAAGTTTTCTATACTTTTCAACTTCAAGATCATCAAGTTTGATCCAGGTATGTGATTTCCTCCTCCTCCTCCTTCTTCTTTCACTGTTTCAGCGTCCAAATATCAGCAAAATGCTGTCGAGTTTTTTTTGTTCTCTTCAGTTCTTCTTTCTCAGTCTTCTCCTCTTCGTTGAAATGCTGCACAGTTCTTCTTTCACTGTTTTTCGTTTGAAATGCTGCCCAGTTTTTAACAGAATGGTATATGCCCTGCCTCTTATTTTTATATTCTTTATTGAACATTGAAGTATTGAACATTTGCTTACAGTTACATGTGTTGTCTATACAGTATTTATTTTAATTTCGCTTCTCTTCAAAAAGCGAGCGCTTCGCTTCTCGCTTTAAGCGAAATGGGGGTTGTCGCTTTTCCTCGCTTCACGCTCTTCACAACACTGCGGTCTCTTAAATAGCTTAAGTTTTAGATCCTATGGTCACATAATTCAATAATATAGATACTTAACAAGGTTTACCCATAAAAGGTAAACTTTAAAGAGGTCACAACATAATTCTGTTTTTCAATTACAGCATTAAGGACTTCTAACCAGCAGAGGTTTAATAATTCCCTACATATAATTGAATATTAACTCAAAATTTTAAAAATAATATAAATAATATCATTAACATGTTTTATATGACGCGAACCTTGCGTGCTTCTGTATCTTTCCAGACATTCCCAGCAATACCCAGAACAATAACAACGACTATCTGAAAAACAAATATTGCGCCTGTCAACTTGTCAATCATGGCATCCATGGCTGTAAGCTTTGGTTCTGGTATGCCCCTACTCATACCAAGCTTTGTTTCATTCCCTGAAAGAAAGAGAGAGAGGTCATGAATATACTTCACGAAGGAAGAAAAATGAGACACCTCAGGTTATCATAGCTTATAAGTAAGATGATAGTATTAGTTCATACTTCAGAACTTTATGAGGACTGGAAAATACTAAATAGTAGAAACAAGTTGGGCAATTCAGAAAACTAATCTTAGAGAAATCATTTCCCTGCGTATGACAAGAAGATAACTGAATAATAAAAGTACATAGGGCAATTGAACTGATTTTCATCAGACTGCAAGAAAAGAAAAAGGAAAAAAGAACAAATGAATAAATAAACAAATTCTGACCATTGCTGCCAACCTTGATTGACCTGTTGAATAGCTAGACGTGAAGAATGCATTATTGAATGGATAACTTCAAGAAGAGGTTTACATGGATCCTCCTCTGGGCTTTAAAGAAAGGTATGGAACTAGAGTGTGCAAGCTAAAGAAATTTTTACGGGCTCAAACAGTTTCCAAGAGTTTGGTTTGAGAGGTTTACTCAATTTATTAAAAAACAAGGGTATACTCAAGGGTAAGTAGATCGTACCATATGTCCATCCAGAGTCTACGGGTATACTCAAGGGCAAGATAACTTGCCAGAACTAAAGAATTTAAGAGATCAGTTAGCTTCAGAGTCTACGATCAAAGATTTGGGTTATTTGAAGTATTTTTTTGGGCCTGGAGGTCCCTTGATGAAAAGAAGGCCTTATGGTGTCACAAAGGAACAACGTGCTAGATTTCTGAAAGAGACAGGGTGTGTGGGTGTCAGCCAGCTGAAACATCTATTGAATCGAAAATAAAATTAGGAAACAAGCAGGAAATTCAATTTGACAAAAGTCAAGGGATAGTTTCCTAGTTTGTTTTTTCTCTTTCTATAAATCTGTACCTCTGTTAAATGGATCTTGGGCCTAGCTCAACCCCAAAAGCTAGCTCAAGAGGTGAGGATTGCCCAAGTCCATATAAGGAGACCACCCATCTCCTTCAATGTCGATGTGGGACTCAACACCCCCTCTCACGCCCAGGACCGGACATCTGGAGCGTGGACAATTATGGGGGCCCAACATCGGAAAATCGGGATGGGTCCTGCTCTGATACCATGTTAAATGGATCTTGGGCCTAACTCAACCCCAAAAGCTAGCTCAAGAGGTGAGGATTGACCAAGTCCATAAAAGGAGACCACCCATCCCCTTCAATGTCGTTGTGGGACTCAACAACCTCCAAACATGAACAAAGTATCGCATTTTCGGTACCAAAACTTACAAAATCTGCCTGCGTTTAATCGGAAAACTAATTCATTTTGTCCATCAAATATTTAATTAAATGATTTTCCCATGACAAACGTGATTATGCAATGTTGAGTTGTCTCACATCGGTGGGATTTGAGGTCCTTGGTCTCCTAATATGGTATTGGACAATCCTCACCTCATAAGCTAGCTTTTGGGGTTGAGTTAGGCGCAAGGTCCACTTAACATGGTATCAGAGTCACGCCCATCCCAATTATTATTACCGATGTTGGCCCCCATTTTTGTTGTACACACTCCAGTTTGCAGGCCTGGGCATGAGAGGGGGTGTTGAGTTGTCCCACATCGGTGGGATTTGAGGTCCTTGGTCTCCTTATATGGTCTTGGGCAATCCTCGCCTCATAAGCTAGTTTTTGGGGTTGAGTTAGGCCCAAGGTCCATTTAACACGGGAGAAGAAGTGGGATGATAGAAAAACCAATTTTTCAGCTCTAATACAGGACCAAGTTACAGGACACTTCAAAACACATGAATCAGGATATGTTTCAGTGCAGAGAAGTTGAGGTTGCACACAAATTACGTTAAGTTGACATCCCCTCTAGAGTCTAGATTTTCATAATTTAAGGGGACCTCCCTTCTAGTTCTAAAAATCACACAAACCTCTAATCTACGATTGCGCAAATTTCCCTTCTATTCATCGAATAAGCTAGGTGATGAGTATTCTCTTACTTCTTCTGCCAAACTTCACTAAATTGCAGTAGCCAACTATTTCTTGCACAAATATTGAGTTTAGAGGGACACAAAAGGAAAACAAGAACATAAAACATAACGAATATCGATATTTGGTCAATCATAATAAAATCATGCGCATATAAGGAGCTATGAGACAACCCCAACCATGGTCCTGCAATACATCAACCTTGATCAAGAAAATTGGACCAATTTCCCTCCCATTAGTCAATTGTCAGCTTGGTGTTAATTAGAAGAAATATCACCAAGCTTTAAAAATACGCATATTGGTATCCTATTAATTCTTCTATCAAACATCACTAACTTGCAGTATCTGATAGCAATTATACTTTCATCAATAATGTTCCCTTATTCTATTTTTTCTTCATATGAAAACTTGCCTGTATAAACAGCAACACCACATGCCCATTCTGTGTTCCTCAAATAGCATGATTGGAGAATTGTATTTTTTATGGTCAGAGGGCATACATCATTGTCCAAGAACGGAGGAAATAGCCTCATATTGGCATCAAATCTTCTGATGTCTTTATCCGGAATGGGACACTCAATTACACCCTGTAGAAGAACGTCACATGTAGAATACACAAAAAGAAACTTTCACCAGAACGAATACTAACAGATTATTTCCCTGCAATAGAAAGCAGTATTATTTACCTTGATTTTGTGCAACAATTCAGAATCTATTCCCATACAAGCAGAGGCAACCACCCTTGTCTTAAGATCAGTTTCACCATCAAGGGCAGCTGTCTGTAATATGATATAGCAATAAAAAATGTCCTATAAGTCAGTTTGAACAGAGGTGACCATCAAAGCGTATTATTCCAGAAGAGCGTAGGCTATATTGCTCGGACTCTCCGAAAATGTCGCTGGGTGCGTGTCTGATTCTCCAAAAGCAGTGTATTTTAGGAGAATCCGACACGGGTGTGGCAATAATTTGGAGAGTCCGCGCAACATAGAGCATAGGGTCATCCATCAGGAAAAATCCAGCAAATCTATTAATAAATAATTAAAATCAAACAGAGCACATCCATCAGTAAAAGATGAAAGTAAGAAGTGTTTTGATTTGGTCCCGTAATTTACATTGGAGCATCCACAATTTATGTGCACCAAGTTTTCCATAAAGTTATATTATCATAAGCTCTTGGTGACGTAGGAGCCAAAATTTTCACACTTATCCATTTGAATTCCCAGAGCACCAAAAAAGGTATGCTTTTTCACTTGGATAGCAGCGAGAGGAGCTATATTGACAGCATATAATTTGGAAAAAAGGTGGATTACATATGTCAAGTGGTGCTTCATGTGCAAAAGTTCAGGTCAAGCTGTGAATCACCTACCACCACATTGTCGATTGGCAGCTTGCTTGTGGTGTGAGATTTTGAGATGGTTTGGATGCAATGGGTGATCTGGGCACAGTTACAGAGGTACTCTCCAACGGGAAATTCAGAAGAAGAAAGAGAAGTCGAAGAGCATGGATGTTGCGCTACTAGCACTCATGTGGATTCTGTGGAAGGAAAAGAATAGGAGAACATTTGATGGGATAGAGAACAATACGCTTGAGGACTATCCTCATTTCTGGTTACTTTTTGGTGCATCCATGAAGCTCTAGTGTGTATAGAAGATTGGGTGTTGTTTGTAGAATCATATTATGTTGTTGATCTCTACATTTTTTGTATACTACTTGTATACGGATGATTTTCCCATTATTAATAAGAGTATTTACCTTATAAAAAAGAAAGATAATTCTAAAACATCAAGTATAATTTTTCTCAAGAATCTCATGACTCTTGTACTTCAGGTAAAGAGGAAGAGGTGCAGCATGCTTTATCCCTAAATAACGACAACCTTCAGATCCTAACACGTCTGCTTAGTACTTCAGGTAAAGAGGAAGAGGTGCAGCATAATCTTCTACAACAGAAAACTTTGATGAAGGCATAATGATTTACCTCCACGTAACAAAGACCTTGTGGATCAGATGTACCAATCAAGACCAGATCACAGGGAACTTCATCATTCTCACGAAGCCATACTATGTTACCAACACAAATATCTTGGGCTTGAATCTACAAGGAAATACAAGTAATGTAGGACATTTAATCAGTATCAGAATTCTGGTGAAACAATAAACAAGAATATAATTACAGAGATGATGAAATAGAATACGTAAAAGTCAAGATACTCGCTCAAGCCAAAACTAGAAATTATATTCTAACTATGAAGGGTGTTATACGAGAAGCCGCACATTAACTTTTCAACTTACTGGAAAAGAACAATGGAAGGTCGTATTAAGAAACTAAAGTTTGACCACGTACTTTTGGGGGTATGTTCATTTCAGGACAGAATAGGTGAAAGAAATCAGACAAATCCAAAGTTGAACTAAATCACATAAGAAATGAACTTTCTGATATAAGAGAATAAAAATGTCATGAAAAATGTAAACACTAATGCTATACATGTTTTCTGGTGCCCTTCCGCACAACCCAAACTTCTTTATCATTAGCTTTCTTGTCCGAAAGATATCTATTGTAATCATCCCATGCCTCCTTTGTTGCTGAGACTGCAAATATAAAGATGAGAGGGCCCCATGTACTAGCAGGATTTACTGGAGTGATGAGTGACCATAGTTGAAGGCAAGCAATCAACAAAAAGTACTGGTTCATAAATCGGCTGGAAACAAAAAAGATAAAGCTGTTAGGAAAAGGGAGAGATAGATATTTAGAAATTCAAGCTCACAGCAGAATAAGAAAGAGTTGGTTCCTTTTACAAAGTTTGATGCAAGAAACAATCTAGGCAACAACGAATAGGATAATAACAGACCCGAATGAAGGTTACAAATAAAATTGATAATGTAATGGAACAAGCGCAAATGATTTAATTGGCGCACTAAATCACAATGTTGCATGATAGCAAAACATTCATGAGAAACCCAAAAGGTCAAATCTACATGTTCACTGACTCAATCTATAAGAATGCAAAAAATTTATGAAACAAATTTAAAAAGTTACCTGAATTGTTCCCACAAGTTCTTTGGAAGAAAATTCCATACAGTATATTTTCTGTTTGAGATACGGTTGTCACAGTAAACATTGTTTGACAAATCATCATCGTCAATATAAACATAACGCTTCATTGTTGACTTATATGCACGTTTTCATGTAATAGGTGTTGATTTTGAGGTTAAAGCACATTTAGCGTCATATGGGTCTATTCATTACCAAAGAATTAGAAGTGTACCTGCAAGATTAATAAAACTGACAAGGTTAACAACTACATTACAAAAACAATAAGGACTTGTAAGGAAGAAACTGGACAATGATCAGAAAATAATAAAGACCAGAAAATCTGACTCATCCAAAGCCAAAAGTTATCAGACCAAGAATTGCTGCTACAAGTTAATGGTCAGCATGAGACCATCCCCTTAGGAGTCCGATAGACAGATATGTAGGATTTTATCTTATAACAACAGACATAATGCATGATTTTTGCACATTTTCGGAATAGCCTATTGTCTTTAATTGCTTTTTGGTGCACGTATGAGATTCCTATTTGTAAAGATAATTGGTGTCTTTCGTAGAGAATCGTGTTTTATTGCAGATTCTCTACCTTTTGGTATATCTCTCCTCCAGATTACCGAAAGGTTGATAATTGGAGGCACTAGAAGGATATGAGTATACTTAAAATCATATAGAAGGAAGTTGTTTTAAAAAAAGTAAACTTTCATGGAACCGGTGCTTCTTCGTTAAAAAAACATAACGAAACAAAATTTCTTATACAACTGATATCAACTTGTTGGGATTAAAACTTAGTAGTTTAACCTACAATAGGTCCAATGTTTTCCAAGTGTTCCTTTAATCTCCTTTTGTTTAATCAGAAATTTTTATGTCCATGTGACTTAAGTGTGAGATTTAGAGAACCTCAAATTCTAAAGTTTATCTAATTTTCCTTAAAAACAAATTATTTAATGGTATTGTGTTGAGTCCCACAACGGCCATCAAGGGATGGAAGGTCTCTTTTATATGGTCTTCGGCAATACTCACCTCATAACCTAACTTTTAGGGTTGAGTGAGGCCCAAGGTCCATTTCTTTATCATGGTATCAGAGCTCAGCTCCAGATGTCCAACCTTGGGCGTGGGAGGGGTTGTTGAGTCCCACATCGAGTGGAAAATATAAATATGTCTCCTTATATGGTCTTGGACAATCCTCACCTCATGAGTTAGATTTTGTGGTTGAATCAGGCCCAAGGCCCATTTCTTTAACATGGTATTGAGTTACGCCCATCCCAAAGCATTTACCGATGTTGGGCCCCCATCCTATATTGTCCACGCTCTAGATGCCCAATCCTAGGCGTGCGCCGTGCAGGGGGTGTTGAGCAGTGTTTCGGAGAGCGTTAAGCGCAAAAAAGCGAGGAGGCCTCGCTTCACCGAAGCGAGAAGCGAAGCGCGCGCTTTTTTCATGTTAAGCGCAATTTAACTCATAAATAAATAAAAATAAAATAGGCATAGAGAAATGGCTAAGAACTCATTAAAAACAACATATTAAGTAAATGTTTCAATTCTTAAATCAAGAAGCAAATAATAGATACTACAATCAATAACCAAAAAAAAAACACATAACAATTAATTTTTACGAACCAGAACAGTGATCAGAAAAACAGAGCAATAAAAATCAGAAAACAGAGCATAGTTTTAGGGCACAAAAACGAAGCAATAAAAAGTGAAAAAAATAGAAAGAAGAGAAAAATAGAGCACAAATAGGGCAGAAGAACATAGCATAAATTAGATGTCTAGAACAGAGCAATAGAAAGTGAAAAAAATAGAAAGACGAGAAAAATAGAGCACAAATAGGGCAGAAGAACATAGCATAAATTAGATGTCTAGAACAGAGCAATAGAAAGTGAAAAAAATAGAAAGAAAAAGAGAAAAAAGGATTCGAACACTTCAGGGAGAAGAGAAGAGAAGAGCGTATGTTTATTTGGCAACTGACGATTTATTTGCCAAAAAATTTTAAGAAAACCCTAGCAGATGCCTTCGCGTCGCTTAAGCACGCTTTTTTGCGCTTTTTCCATCGCGGCGCTTCTCGCTTAAGCGGTTAAAGCGTGCGCTTTTTTTATGTGAGTCGCTTTTATGGCAGAAAAGCGACATAGCAGCGCCTCGCATCGCTTCCGCGCTTAAAGCGAGAAGCGCACGCTTTTAATAACACTGGTGTTGAGTCCTACATAGGCCATCAAGGGATGGGAAGGTCTCTTTATATGGTCTTGGAAAATCCCCGTATCATGAGCTAGCTTTTGGGATTGAGTTAAGCCCAATGTCCATTTCTTTATCATACTGAAATGCGGGTTCGAATCGAACATAGACGAATCTTATAGCATACCTTTGAGGTTTAGATGATTTTTTATCTTGCAATCATCCCTGCCCAAAGCACACCCTATAAACAATCATCCCCGCCCAAAGCACACCCTATAACCAACTAACCATGCATTCAGCTCACCTCATGATATCACTCTTTTTATAATGGTGGTATCGTGTCACCTAGCGTGCACCTTGACTGTTCTGGTAGATATCTACTATCTCCCACCAGTACAGATACCCTTACTAAGACTTCAGCGGATGGAAGGGAATCACCTAGCTCATGATATCATTAATTATTATTGCTCTACAAGAATCCTTGGCCTAACCAAGCTGTGGAACTCACAAGTCTCACAAAATTGAAATGGTAGTACTCCAGGACCAATGATAAATTGTGATTCTACAACCAATTTGTGCTCCTACTGCAACACAATTGCGAATCAGACAATAATTCTAGGGCAAACAACCACATACAAAAAAGACAAAAGAATGTTGAGTAAATTTGTCACATAACACAATATTTCTATAGCAGTAGAGTCGCCAATGAGACTACGTTTCAGTTGTGGACCCCGTTCAATAGGCCTTTAAGTTTGAATGGTATTGAGCAGTTAAACTTAGGTTTGAGATTCTTTACGGGTTCCCTTTTGTTGGGAACACACAAACTCCAACTTAGAACCCATAACATCCAACCTTGGGATCAGTTATTGATATGTTAATGAATCGTCACTAACCATGTTTTCTCATTTAAATTCATCTCAAACTAACATTATACAAAATAGAAATAATAACAAAAATAAAAAGTACTAGAATTTCTCTATATTTCCTTATGGCATAAGAATCTCTAATGGGGCTAAAAGACTCCTAGAAAGCATAGGACCTAATGTAAATGTATTGACATGACCAAAACATATTCTCAACTAATTGGTATCGTTTATATAAAAAAAATTCATTATTATGCCCTGTCTTTCGCTAAATCTGCATTGATTCCAAGAGATTGTAGGTTTTTCGAGGCAACCACTTCCCATGTGATCTTAGGTCTACCTCGTCCTTTTTTAACACATTAATTCGCCATGTTTTCACACTTACGGCCAGTGTATCTAGAGGTCAACACATGATATGACCAGCTATCTCAAGCGATCTTTTCTCACTTGATACTTAATTGCATTTAAGCACCAGAATACCATCTATTCTCTAGAATGGTTTTCTATAGTCAAGTTTTTGGTTGACATCATCACTGATTCCGTCAATTAACACAATATCATCGGCAAATACCATACTATGGGACCGTTAGATAGCTCGTCCATAACTAGGATAAATAAGTAATGGGCTCAATATCGATTTTTAGGTATTGATCCTTGGCGTAAACCCACAATTATGGGGAAAAAATTTGTATCGCCTACTATTGTTCTCATGCTAGTGATGCCTCCTTCGTACATGTCATTTATGGCATTTATATATTTAACATGATTTTTTTCTTCTCCACCACCCAGCAAACTATCATATGTTCTTGAGGTAAATAAATACCTAAACACCATGTATAGATCTTTCTTCCTCTCACGATAAATTTTCAGTTTTTCACCAATCTTCTTAGCAAGAATACAGCCTTTGTTGTAGATCTACCAGCATAAATGCAAATTGATTCTCAGTCACTCGTGTAGTATCCCTAAGTCTATGTTGTATCACTCTTCCCCAAAGTTTTATCGTATGACTCATAAAATTTAATGTCACGATAGTCCACACGGCTTTGAATATCTCCTTATTTCTAACAAATTAGAATCAGGGTAGTCTTTCTCTACTCATTGGGCATCCGATGACTTCCTAGTATAGCATTAAATATCTTGATAAGTCACCCATTCGAAACCCTCCGAGACACTTCCATACCTCTACGTGAATACTATTTGAACCACAAGCATTTCTCATCTTCATATTTTTCATAGCATCCTTTTTCTCTGTCGTCTAATTCTACTGAGTATAGCAAAAGTTCCATCGTGCACTATACCTTGTCAAAACTTCAGAGAATCAGTCTTCAATACACTTCACTTGATTTAAATCCTTACTCATTTTCTCTCTTCATTGCGCTAGTTTAAACATTTCTATCTCTCTTTTTCTTGTTCCTAGCTTGTGGTACAAGCCATCTAGGGCTTCCACTCGAACTTTACTAATCACCTTCTTAGCTTGGCTCCTAGATCTCTTATACTCTTCAAAGGCTTCTCCCTCTTCTGCTTCTCGTAACTTCTTATAGCACTCTCTTTTAGCGCTAATAATTCTTTGCACTAACACTTAACGTGCAACTTTTTAAATGCAACATAACATTTCCTTCCACATAATATCTGACTCCCCCTATAAAGCCCCATGCTCCCTCTTCTCATAGTTTGTCTATGTTTTATGTTTATAGAGCACAATGAAAGAAATTCATGAAACACAAAAAAGGAAAAAGTAGCACAAAAGCAAAATCACAACTGCTTCTAAGAGCAATACAGTCACCAATGAGACACTAATTCTAAAGGAAACGATCCGAATTCACCCAAGGAGATAAATAGATGAACGAGCAAAATCGCAATTACTTCCAGAACAATATAGTCGACAATTACACGGTGATTAATTAACACAAAAATTATAATTAAGCAAGTAAAATTAATTGCATTCTACTTTTAGAGCAACTTAATCACCTATCAGATTTTCCAGCAGAAACAAACTGAAATTTAAGCAAAAAGGAATAGAAAAGAAAAAAATATCACTATTACTACTGAAGCAATAGAGTCGCCAATAGACTTTTGATTCTAGAATCATCCAATTTGCAGTGAGTTGTCCAGATAAAAGGAGATGCTTACGGAATCCGAGAGGATCACGGAGATTATAATGAAGGCGCCGCCGACGGTGGCTGAGGGAGGTGGTGTTAGCTCTGCCGTTGACGCACAAACGGTGAGTTTCAGGAAAATCAACGATGTGATATTTGTCAGATGAAACTTTTTATTTTAGACAGAGCATTATGTACCAGTGCTACGTAAGTATTGTACGTTATGCTTTTGTGTTTGTATCTTTATATGGAACGAAACTTTATTTGTGGAAAAATCGTTGGTAACCTTGCAAAAGATTTTAAAAAAGTTTATATGCTGGTGTGAAAAATATATTATTAATAATAATAATATATTATAACCAATTAAACTTTATTAATAACATTTAAAAAATTATTGCTAGTGTGTGTAGCTTAAATTATTCAAACAAACGTATTTTATTTAAGAAAAGAATTGCAACAGGTTTTAGCTAAAGGTTTATTCAAAAAAGTTGATAAGTGGTTTTAATGTGTTCTTCTAAGCAAAGTTTTTATTTGGAACTAATATTTCTTTCCCAAGATGTTTTAAAAAATGCTAAATATTGGCCAGATGGCTAAAATCGGGATATAAAACCTTTTTATACTTTTGGCTTTACTTTTCAAATCATTTGATGCTATTTTCAATACTAAAAGTATGGTTTGGTGAATTTCACTGTTTGAACATTTTTCAAAATGATTGATTCAAAATTAATTGTTTTATTGAGAGATTAATTGAATAAATAATGGTGATTATGAGTTGTGAGTTGTGACCATTAGAATATATCTAATTACATAGGATGTAAATGATATGAAATAATTTAAATGTTTGGAGATTTGTTGCACTACTTTGAAATAGGAATCGCTCGTCCTATTTTAAGTAGGGGTATGCATAATTTGGTAATACCAAATTACTGTATCGAAATCGAAAATTTTGATATTTAATATAGTATTTGGTTTAAGTTTTTTTCAAATAGTATTAAATATGATATTTGGTATTTAAAATAAAATGCTGAAATACTGATGTCGTACCAAAATATATATTAAGTTATATAATATATATTATTGATTATAACATAAATATTAACGTTTTAAATTTTACTTTTTGTTACTTTTGTAGTTTTCTTTTAACCTTTACCACCTTTTTTTCATTGTATTTGTCTTTCCCATTTTCTTTGGTTGCTTACTTACGTTTCAACTTTCCCCGTCTATGTTTAGCATTTTTATTTTTATCTTTTGCTTTTCACTATATATATATATATATATATATATATATATATATATATATATATATATATATATATATATATATATATATATATATATATATTAATAATATTTTTATTTTCGTATTTATGAATACCTTACTTAATACTATTACAATTTATGGGCTTATGCACTAGTTAATATTCGAGCCGACCAAATCGAAGTTATCAGACCGAATAAATCGAAACTGAAAGGAGAAAAGCCGAACCATACCGAATTTAATTAGGTATGGTATTGGTATAACATTTTAAGAAATCGAATACCAAAAATACCGAACCGAAATGTCTAAATACCGTACCGTACCGACCAACAAACACCCCTAATTTCAAGTTCAAATTAGACTAAGCTCTAACTATAAGGGGTTGTTTGATAGGGTGTATAAGATTAGTATTGAATAAGGTGTATTAGTAATACTGAATTGTTAGGGTGCATTGCATAATTTTTTTTAAAGGTTATTTATTTACAAATATTCCCTTCATATGCTTATTCATGTATTATTTGAAATGGCAGTTATGCCTTTATACATGCTTATTGATGTATTAAAAATTATGGTATTACTAAATCACATAGTTTAATATGTATAAGAATAGTACTGAATAGAGTATATAACTAATACAAATATTAATTACACATAGGTTGGAATTTACTACCAAATAAGGAATTAATAATACCAAAGCTAATATATATAGAATTTTCTCTAATACATTCTACCAAACGACCCCTAAGGTATTTAATAATCGTGGTGGACCTTTCCTATAATTTGAAGGTAGTGTCACAAAAACAACAAAGTGAAATGATGCTAAATGTTTAGAATAATTGTTCGATTAATTTGGTAATTGATAAGTTATGCGTCTTTGTTTTGATGATTTAACAAATTTCATGAGAAAACTAGATAGGGAACCTCATACAGTTGGTTCCTTAGTGTTCAGGGAAACCAGTTAGATGTTTGGTTCAATTCTCTATGAAATTAGTTATGGGAACAACATAGGGAACAAATAGGTATCTGTTTCTCCGGTCACAGTACAAGTCAACTCTACAGCTGTTAAGCTTCTGCAATGTATTGGCAATAGTACAGCAGCACAGCGGGGGAACCGTTACAGTTCCAAAGACAAGAAAGGAATACAATGATGTTGATCGGAAGGCCATCGAAAATAATTATGGCAGAGAAGATCCTTGTTTGTGGCATTGCACCAGGCAGGTACAGCTTCATCGCAACCTGTCAGTCTGCCAAGGAGATTTGGGAAGCTCTCAAAGTTGCACATGAGGGAACCACTTAAGTAAAGCAATCAAAAATCGAAATGCTTACTACTAAGTATGAACTCTTCAATATAAAGGAGGATGAGTCTATTCGGGATATGCATACTCGTTTTATGTCCATCATCAATGAGCTTCACTCCCTTGGATAAGTCATCTCAAGAAACAAATTGGTCAGAAAAATACTCAGTGTATTACCAGGTTCTTGGGAGAGCAAGGTCAATGCTATCACGGAAGCCAAGGATCTGCAAAAGTTGACCATTGATGAACTCATTGTAAATCTGAAAACCTATGAGATGAAAAAGAAGAAGGATCTTGAAAGAAGAGAACCCAAAAAGGAGAAGAACCTGGTTCTCAAGGCAGACAACGGTGACTCAAGTGGTGATGACACAGACATGGCCTATCTTACTTGGAGATTCCATAAAATGATTCGTAGAAATGGAGGAATTCCCAAGAAAGGCAGCTCTAGCAGAAACACCAAAAGATATGATTGTTGTCACATGTGCGGAAAGCCAGGACATTTCATCAAAGAGTGTCCTCTCTACGAGCAGAACCACTACAAACACAACGAGGACAATGTGATTAAGAGGAACCCGATCCCCGAAAGGATGTTCAAGAGAAGAGGTGTCGTTGATAATGATGTGTAGCAAGCTCTGGCTGCCTAGGGAGATTCCTCTAGTGAATATCAGAGTGTTGATGAACAAGAAGACACCTCCATGATGGTCGTTGAATGAGAATCTACAGAGCATGACTCCATATTTGCACTGATGGCAAAATTTGATGAGGATGAAGATAATGATGATGAGGTAAACTTTCTTGACGTTCAAAGAAATTTGAAGTCTTATTCTCAAAAGAAGCTGGTATCTTTAGCTAATGTTTTAATTGATGCTTATCACAACCTCATTAATGATAAAAATACTTTAATTGAGGAAATTAGAGAGTTAGAACAAGAGAGAGATGATTTGGCGGTTGTAGTTGTAGATCTTAAGGAAACAATGGAAGAAACAAAGGAAGAAAATATCCTTTTAAAAAAATCAAACAATGCAAGAACTCTTCTAAGGGAAAGTAAGTGGCAAGTAAGGCACACCTTAAGCTTGAAAATGAACTCAAAAATGTCAAATTGAGTATTGTTGTTGAACTTAAGAAAAATAGACAACTTGAAGAAGATTTAAGTAGGGTTAAAAAGGATCTAGACAAGTCACTAAAGCGGACATGGTCCTCTGATACATTCACATCTATGTATAAAAGTAATGGGGGAACATGCAAGGAATCAGGTTCCACAAGGCTAAAGCTCCCTATAACCCACATAGCAAGTATGTTATTGTGCCTGGTAACTGACTTTGCACTCATTGTGGTAAAACTGGTCATTTCAAAGACTCTTGCAAAGCCAAATTTTAGTCTCAACAGAAAAATAAAGTTTTTGTTGAAAAAGTACCCACTACAAAGGAACTTGGTTCTCTGGAAAAAAAGAAAAGAAATATGTGTTGCCTCCATGGACAAAAATAAATCTAATTTGTCCCTTCCTTCATTACAAGGGGCCCAAACTTGATTGGGTTCCTAAGTCTAATCTCTGATTCTCTTGTGCAGGCAGTAGTGAAGGGAAGCAGTCAAAACTGATATATGGATAGTGGCTGCTCTAAACACATGACTAGAAAAATGGATGATTTCCTTTCACTCAAGGCCCTGCAAGGTGGAAGTGTGTCCTTTGAAAATGGCAAAGGGATACATTCTGGGAGTTGGAAAGATTGACAAAACACTCTCTCACTCAATTGAAAATGTGTATTATGTAAATGGCTTGAAATATATCATGTTAAGTATCTCTCAAATTTGCGACAAAGAAAACAAAGTGGAGTTCTTGTCAAAATCCTTACTACACTAATCTTATAACTGGTGAAGTAGTTTTGATTGTAAAAAGGTTTGAAAACATTTATGTTGCAAACTTTGACTCTTTGAATAATGGTGATATCACATGTCTAAGTGATATTGATGATGATGCTGAGTTATGGCACAGAAGATTGGGGCATGCAAGTTTTTTCTCAATTGAACAAACTGATCAAGAAGGACCTGGTTCTTGGACTGCCAAAGTCAAAGTTCAACGATCACAAAGTGAGTGATGCATGCGTGAAAGGGAAGCAAGTAAGGTCATCATTCAAATCAAAAAAAGAAGTGAGCACCTCAAGGCCACTAGTTCTTCCCACTAGGTCATATGACATCATTTTTGGTGCAACAAATGATTCCCTCTGTGAGGAGTTTGAAAAGTTCATGGGAAGTGATTTGAGATGAGCATGATTGGGAAACTAAACTTCTTCATTGGGTTACAAGTAAATCAAACCTCAAAAGGAACAATGATAAGTCAACAAAATTACATAAAGGAGCTTCTGAAAAGATTTGAGATGGAAAGCGTGATAAGTGGAGATTTTGACAACTTATTAGCGCCTTTTAGCTATTATTTTAGTCTAAAAGCAATGAATTGTGTCCCCGAAACTGATGAAAAGTGCTAAATCGCAGGAATGTTGGAAGTTGGACTCTCAAGATGAAACCCGACTAAAAAAGGAGTAATCTAAACACAAGGCAATAAAAGGCACAAAAGTTACAAATGGACCGCAGATTTTTATCTGCACCCGCAGATGATGAATGAAAGCCTATCAAACTTTCAGGAAAATTGTGCGGCCGAAAAAGATGAGCTGAGATCAACTTCAGAGAATGTGTAAATTCCAAAATCCAAGTCCTTCAGAATTGCGGACCGCACAAGAATTGTGCAGCCGCAGAAGTACAAGGACAAGGTGGTGAACCCAAAAGGTGGGAACAACACGGGGCATGCCATGGACGTCACTACAAGAAGTGGAAGAGGTGGGAATGCACCCATCTCAAGTCAAAGAAACTTGTGGATGATGAGCAAGTGGTACAAGAAGAAGATACCTCGAATAATGTGGTGCAAACAAATGATAAAGTGTGGATTGTTATTGATGACAATGTGGAAGAGATTCAAGAGGAAGTGAACCCATCTAGGGATCACGTAGTGCAAAAGGCTAAGGCACCATTGCCTAAGTCTCCTCCTCCATATCCTCAAAGACTTGCCAAGAAGAATGGCGAGAACTAATTCAAAAAGTTCATTGACATAATAAAGAGTCTCTCGATCAATGAGCCATTGATTGAAGCTTTGGAATAAGTGACTGGTTATGCAAAGTTTATAAAGGATTTGGTGACAAAGAAGCGGTCGATGAATTTTGAAATTATAAAAGTCACTCATGAAGTGAGTGCAATTGTGCATTCAATGGCTCCTAAATTGGAAGATCCCGATGCTTTCACAATCCCTTGTACCATTGGAAGTGCCGAGTTTGCTAAAGCTCTTTGTGATCTTGGGGAAAGTATCAACTTGTTGCCCTATTCGGTTTTTAAGACTTTGGAAATTGGGAAACCAAGACCCACATCTATGAGATTACAAATGGTTGATCGTACCATGAAGAGACCGTTGGGGGTAATTGAAGATGTATTGGTTCGTGTTGATAAATTCATCCTTCTGGCTGATTTTGTCATTCTTGATTGTGAAGTGGACTATGAGGTGTTGATTATTCTTAGAAGACCTTTCCTTGATACGGGGAAGGCTCTTGTTGATGTGGAAGCCGGAGAACTCACTTTCCGGGTGACTGATGACAAAGTGGTATTCCACGTGTGCAAATCCACGCGGCAACAAAATAGCAATGAAGTGTGTTCTTTCGTGGACTTGGTGACCGATGTGATTGTTGATGATACAAGTGCCACGATCAATGTGGGTGATATGTTGGAGTCCGTCTTGCTCAACTTTGATGATGACGAGATGGATGGCTTCATGGAACGCGTGAATTCTTTGTAAGGATTGGGGTCGTACAACTATGCACCAAGGAAACTCTCCTTGGATCTTGAAAATAGGAAAACTCCTCCTACAAAGCCTTCAATTGAAGAGCCTCCTAGCTTGAAGTTGAATCCATTGCCTCCATATATTCGGTATGAATTTCTTGTCCCTTGTTCTATTTTACCGATTATTCTTTCCTCTTGTTTGACTAATATACATGTAGATTCTACATTGCCGGTGCTACAAAAGATGAAGAAGGCTATTGGGTAGACATTGGTGGTTATTCGGGGGATAAGCCTCGCATTTTGCATGCATAATATCAACATGAAGGAAGGCACCAAACCATCCGTTGAACATCAAAGGAGACTAAATGAAGCCATGCAAGAGGTTGTAAAAAAGGATATTATCAAGTGGTTGGATGCGGGGTTATCTACCCCATTTCCGATAAATTGTAGACTTCTCCGGTTCAATGTGTTCCAATGAAGGGGGCATGACAGTGGTCACCAATGACAAAGATGAGACGATTTTGACAAAAATTGTGACCGGGTGGAGAGTGTGTATGGACTATCGCAAGCTCAACAAAGTCACCAGGAAGGATCATTTCCACTTCCTTTATTAGACCAATTGCTTGATAGGTTGGTGGGCCGTGCTATCTATTGCTTTCTTGATGGGTATCCGGGCTACAACAAAATCCTTATTGCTCCATAGGATCAAGAGAAAACAACTTTTACATGCCCCTAATGGCACTTTCGCCTTTAAGCGGATGCCATTTGGTTTAGGTAATGCACCAACGGCTTTTCAAAGGTGTATGATGGCTATCTTCACGGACATGGTGGAGGACTACCTTGAAGTTTTCATGGATGACTTCTCGAATTGATGATTGTTTGGCTAATTTGGATAAAGTATTGGCAAGATGTGAAGAAACGAATTTGGTGCTAAATTTGGAGAAGTGTCATTTCATGGTTAAGGAAGGCATTTTCCTTGGCCACAAGATCTCAAATAATGGAATTGAAGTCGACAAATCAAAGATTGAGATGATTTCTAAACTTCCACCTCCAACTTCGGTGAAGGGCGTGCAAAGTTTCTTAGGCCACACAGGGTTTTACCAGCGTTTCATCAAGGATTTCTCTAGAGTGGTGAACCCGTTGTGCAAGCTCCTAAAGAAAGATGCTGAGTTTCACTTCAATGATGATTGCATGAGAGCGTTTGAATTGTTAAAGTTCAAGTTGACAATCACTCCCATTATCACCGCTCCTAAATGGAGTATCCCTTTTGAGCTCATGTGTGATGCTAGTGACGTAGTAGTTGGGGCTGTTTTGGGACTACACATCAACAAGATTCATCATTCGATCTACTATGCTAGTAAGAGCATGAATAGTGCCCAATTCAACTATACCGTTACGGAGAAAGAGCTCCTTGCCATTGTGTTTGCTATTGAGAAGTTCCGCCCATACTTGATGGGTGCTAAAGTGATCGTTCGCATGGATCATGCGACACTTTGTTATCTTATGAGAAAGAAATATTCTGAAGCTCGGTTGGTGAGATGGGTCCTTTTGTTACAAGAATTTGATATTGACATCCAAGATTAAAAAAAAAGAGTGAAAATCACTTGGCGGACCACTTGTATCGTTTAGAGGAAGAAGGGAATCCGCACGATGGCCTTGAAATCAATGAATCCTTCCCCGATGAGCAACTCTTGGCTATTTCGATGAAAGAGGTGCCATGGTTCGCAGATCTAGCAAATTTCCTTGTGAGTGGTGATAATAGGTGAATTAGACTATATTTTCGCCCCTAATGAACCATACTTTATTATGTTCATAATGTGAACAGTGATAACAAAAATGCCCTGATTAGTGTTTTTATGCTTTGCAGGATGTACTCTATGATGGAAGACCCTTTGGAGCAATTTGGGGTCAATTAAGGGAGTTTTAGGCCAATCGATAAGAACCCGTGAAAATAGCGCAAGAGAAAGGCTAAAGTTGTTGGAAAAATAGCCCATCGTGACCGCGATCGACCGCGGCTGGAGCGCGGTGGGAAGAATCACTAGAATCTGAAAGCGTGTCATCCACCGCGGTCGCGCCGCGTTCCTGCCGCGGCCGCGGGCGACAACTGACAGACCTGAAAAACTGAAGAACTTAGTGCAAAACACGGGAATAAATTGCCAAACCCTATTTAAACATTGTAAATCCGCCCAAGAGAAGGATATTCTTGGTTTTAGGCTCAAGTAGGAGGCAAGACTCATTGTGAGAAGACAAGAAACCATTAGAGTTTTATATTTTCTTCCTTTAATCTTTCTTTTGAGGATTATGATTTCTTTTGGGTTTTTATTGTTCTTGAGCATGAGTAGGTAACTTTTCTCATCTAAGGTTGTGGTGGAACCCGTTGGGGATGAACTAATTGTGATATTAATATAGTTTTGTTTGGTTGTTAATCTCTATTTGTTCAACTACGTTCTTGTTGTAGTTGATTGAAGGGCCATCAATTAGCTACTTCTATTTATTATGTATCTACTTGAGAGAGAGTGCATATTTAGGTAGTTGTTTGAACAACACACTCCCGGAGAATAGGCGAGAGTCATAACCGAGGGCTTAGAGGTTGGATTAGAAATAACGATACCTCAGGTACAATCTAAAGTGAACTGTAATGCAATCTAGCTAGTGTAACTTGAGAGAGTGTGTGTAGTAAATTATCATAATTACTTGATAGAGATTTATGATAACTGGAGTATTCATGATTGATAGAGACAACTAAGTCAAAACTATAGGAAGTACACAAGAAAGAATTTTACCAACGGGGGAAACCATAACCTTAGACCTTTATCATCATTGTTTAAATCTTATAGTTAGTTAATCTCTAGTTTATTATTTTGTTTCAGTTGTAGTAGTATAAACAACACAAAGTGATATTTATAACTTTTGGAAAAGTTGATTGTTAAGAATTTAGTAGTCTAACAACAACGTTTGATACGTTAGTTCCCTGTGGGATTCGACTCTGGGCTTAATTCTCAGATTTTATTTACAACGCCCGCTTAGTCTTTTATTAGACATAGTTGAGCGCGATCAAATTTTGGCGCCGTTGCCAGGGAATTAACGGTATTATCAAGTGTAGTTGAAGGAAAATACGAAAATTCCTAAGTATAATCAATTTTCTTTGATTTCATACATATATTGAATTTCTAACGTTTGTTAAACCGGTGGTACAGGTGCATGCCTAGAAACCCTTCGAGACTGGTGACGTATTAGCATTTCCAGACCCCGAAAAAGTTTTCAGGGCTTTGAACAGGTCCAATCGGAGAAGCAAACAACAACCACACATTGAACACATAGAACCCGACATGGCAGAGTTGAACGACAGAAACAACATTAATGTTGGGGATGGTGCGGTTGACCCAACTGCACGGATTGCAGTGCCTGAGGTACCCGTTATACCTGAGGCGCCATTATACGACTGGGCACAACCCACAACAGACAACTTGGCAACCGCGATTTTGGTCCCTCAGATTGAAGCAGAGTCCTTCCAGATTACAAACAATATGCTGCACTTGTTGCAGAATAAGGGGCTAATTTTGGGGTCACACGTTGAGGATCCCCAGCAGCATTTAAAGAACTTTCTGTCCATCTGCAAGACCCAGAGGCAGCCGAATGTTACTCCGGAGGCATTAAGACTGTTATTGTTTCCATTCTCGGTGACAGGAGTTGCCCAAACTTGGCTCAACTCCCTCCCTATCAACTCTATTGCAACATGGGAGGAGTTGGTCAAGCAATTTCTGAATAAATTCCATCCACCAAACAAGACAACACAACAAATTGATGAGGTTATAAGCTTCAGGCAGAAACCCATGGAGACATTTTAGGAGACATGGGAACGGTTTAAAGGGATGTTGGTTATCTGTCCTCACCATGGTATTCCTGAGCAAATTTGGGGCAGCGATTTTATATGGGTCTGGCTGATGGTGTAAAGGCCAATATTGATGCTTCACCTGGTGGAACATTCCTTAGCAAGACATGGAAAGAGTGCCAGATTTTACTTGAAACAATGGCACAGAATTCAGGATGGACAACCAGGGGTGCTCCTATTACCCAGTTGTTCAGTCAGTGCCATTAGATCCATCCAACACTATGGTTGAAAACATGGCTACTTTGATGACACAAATGAATATTCTTACGAAAAAAATAGAGGGTTCGGGGATAAAGCAGCAAGTTCATATTGTGGATACTACCAATAGGGGCTTATGCACATCTTGCATTAGTCAACCAATTGGTAATCAGTGGAACGCAGATTGTGATCACACTCCTTACCCAGAAAACATGAATTATGTGTCAAACTATGGAGGCCAGAGACAAGGAGGACAGAACTGGGGTCACCAAGTTCAGCCGTATAGACCACCTCATCAGCAACAGAACAATGGAAATATGGGTGCCATGAGACCTCATGGTAATGTGTCACCTTATCAAAGGCCACATGGGTATAACAATCAGAATCAGCATCAGGCATACCACCCTCCTCATCAACAACATGGGGGGAGGCAAGAAGACAGGTTTTCCATGCTTGAAGCAATGATGCAACAGGTGATTGGGTCGACTTCCAAAATCAGTGAAATAGTATATGCACATGATTCAGCTATTAAAAATATTGAAGTGCAGTTGGGCCAGATTTCAATGGCAGTGAACAATCGTCCTCTTGGGACTTTACCTGCAGACACTCAGGTGAATCCTAAGGACTAGGGCCCGAAGCAACTGATGGCAGTGAGTCTCCGCAATGGCGGGTACTTAGACTTGGAACAAGAATTGGCTCGTGAGAGCAGGCAGGAAGAGACACTAGTACCAGTGCCAATCGAAATTGATGATTCCACAACCTTGACCAAGGTAACAGTGCAAACTGCTGAAGGAGAACCCAGTGGGCAGAGTGAGGCTGAAAAGGAAGTGGAGATAACCCTAGAGCCAGTAGTTGAGAAGGAAAAATACCAAATCACTGGGAAGAAGAGACCGCCAGCACCATTCCCTCAAAGGCTGGCAAAATACCAAAAAGATGAGCAATACAAAACGTTCTTGGATATGCTGAATCAGATGTAGGTAAACATTCCTCTGATTGATGCTTTGAAAGAGATGCCTAGGTATGCGAAGATGATGAAAGACTTGATGTCCAGGAAGTTTGATTTCCAAGACTTAGCAACTGTGACTCTTACTCAGACTTGCAGTGCTGTGGTAACACGACCAATTGCAGAAAAGTTGTCTGATCCAGGGAGTTTTACAATTCCCTGCACCATTGGCAATTTTGCTTTTGCCAAAGCATTGTGTGATTTGGGGGCCAACAATAATCTAATGCCCCTGTCCATTTATAAGAGACTGGTATTGGTAGAGCCAGACCAACTTCCATGTTGCTGCAGCTAGCTGATAGGACGGTGAAGAGACCGTCGGGTATTCTGGATGATGTTTTAGTGCAAATGGGGAAGTTTGTGTTCCCTGCTGATTTTGTGATACTAGATTGTCGAGTGGATGAGGAGATTCCCATAATCTTTGGAAGGCCATTTTTTGCCACAGGAAGATCCCTCATTGATTGTGAGACTGGGGAGCTCAAAATAAGGCTTAATGATGAAGAAATCACATTCAATATGCAAAAATCCATGAGGCGACCGAGTGAGTTCGCCAACTATTCTCTAATTGATGTCGTGGATGTGATAGTGGAAGAAGATGATGCGTCCTTAACTATTGAGAACTCCCTTGCTGCATGTTTAATGAATTTAGATGAGGTCAATGAGGAGGAATTGGCAGAGAGCGTGTTGGCACTTGAAGGTAAATGGGTCTGGCCGAGGGCGCTCGAGTTTGAACCATTGCACTTAGATAAAAGAGAGATCCCGCCAGCCAAACCATCTGTGGAAGAACCACCCAAAATGGAGTTGAAACCACTGCCATCCCATCTCAGGTACGCATTTCTAGGACCTAACTCTACGTTACCTGTTATTATCTCATCAAGTTTGTTAGATGTGCAGGAAAATCAGTTGTTACAGGTGCTCTCAGAGTGCAAGACTACCATTGGATGGACCATGACAGATATCAAAGGGATCAGCCCCGCATATTGCATGCACAAGATTCTCCTGGAAGAGGGACATAGATCTTCCAAGGAACATCATCGACGCTTGAACCCAAACATGAAGGAAGTGGTGAAGAAAGAAATTATCAAGTGGTTAGATGCGGGAATCATTTCCCCCATCTCTGACAGCAGCTGGGTTAGCCCAGTGCAATGTGTTCTAAAGAAGGGTGGCATGACGGTTGTAAAAAATGACAAAAATGAGTTGATATCTACAAGAACCGTCACGGGCTGGAGAATATGCATGGATTACAGAAAGCTGAATCTTGCCACCCGAAAAGACCACTTCCCACTTCCCTTCATTGATCAGATGCTCGACAGGTTTGCAGGGAGGTCTCACTTTTGTTTCATGGACGGGTACTCGGGGTACAACAAGATTTCAGTTGCCCCGGAAGACATGGAAAATACCTCCTTCACATGCCCCTACGGGGTGTTTTCCTTCAGGAGGATGCCATTTGGCCTCTGCAATGCACCTGCCACATTCCAACGGTGCATGATGGCCATATTCACAGACATGGTGGAAGATATCATGGAGGTATTCATGGATGATTTCTCAGTAGTGGGAAATTCATTCGATGAGTGCCTAGAAAATTTAACCCGTGTCCTAAAGAGGTGCATCGAGACGAATCTTGTGCTTAATTGGGAGAAGGTCCATTTCATGGTACAAGAAGGGATCGTCTTGGGGCACTTGGTGTCAAGTAAAGGAATTGAGGTGGACAAAGCTAAAGTCGATGTGATCGAAAAACTTCTACCTCCCGCATCAGTCAAATCTATACGTAGCTTCCTTGGGCATGCCGGGTTCTACCGGCGATTCATCAAAGATTTCTCCAAGATCGCCAACCCACTCTGTAAGTTGCTTGAAAAAGATAACCCATTTGTGTTTTCTGATGAGTGCAGGGTGGCATTAGAGGAGCTGAAAAAGCGGCTAGTCACATCACCAATTATCGTTGCCCCGAACTGGGAGCAATCGTTTGAACTCATGTGCGATGCTAGTGACTACGTAGTGGGAGCTGTGTTGGATCAGCGCAAAGATAAAATAATGCACCCAATTTACTACGCAAGTAAGACTTTGAGTGGAGCTCAGCTGAACTACACGATGATTGAAAAGGAGATGTTGGTAGTAGTGTTCGCCTTTGACAAGTTCAGGTCTTACTTGATCGGGTCGAAGGTGATTGTGTACACTGATCATGCAGCCATCAGATACTTGGTTGATAAGAAAGGGCACGGAGAACCAAGTTGTTGACCACCTGTCACGTCTTGAATGTGCTGAGAATGCAATTGAATCAGAGGATATTCTGGAAACCTTTCCAGATGAGCATCTACTCTCCACGAGCGTGGAAGATGTGCTATGGTATGCAGACATTGCAAACTACCTAGTAAGCGGTATTGAACCTTATGAACTCTTCTCTGCAAAAGAAACGATTTTATCGTGATTGTCGCAATTACTATTGGGATGAACCTCATTTGTTTAGAATCTGTATTGATAACATGATCTGTAGGTATGTCCCCGAGATAGAACAATGTGCTATTTTGCAAGCTTGTCATGCATCACCATATGGAGGACATTTTGGAGGAGTTCGGACAACAGCTAAGGTGTTAGAGGTCGGTTTCTACTGGCCGCTGTGTTCAAATATGCTCACCAATGGGTGAAGGGATGTAATGAGTGCCAAAGAATGGGGAACATATCCCGTCGACATGAGATTCCCATGAACCCAATACAAGAAGTGGAGGTGTTTGATGTGTGGGGATTTGACTTCATGGGTCCCTTTGTCAGCTCCTATGGAAATAAGTACATACTTGTTGTTGTAGACTACATGTCTAAATGGGTGGAAGCTGCAACGTTCCTCACCAATGATGCAAGAGTGGTGGTGGGGTTCTAAAAGAAAAACATATTCACCCGGTTCGGGATTCCAAGGGCCATTATTAGTGACGGAGGCACGCACTTTTGCAATCGTGCCTTCGAGAAGCTACTGGCCAAGTATGATATGCGCCACAAGGTGGCAACCCCTTATCACCCCCCACGAGTGGGCAGGTTCAAGTATCAAACCGTGAAATAAAGAGTGTGCTGACCAAAATAGTAAACGTCATAAGAACTGATTAGGCGAAAAACTTGATGACGCATTCTGGGCCTATAGGACTGCATTTAAAACACCAATTGGTATGTCTCTGTACAAGTTGGTATTTGGTAAGGCTTGTCACTTGCATGTAGAGCTAGAACATCGAGCTTGGTGGGCATTGAAGCAATTGAACATGGATCTTGATGCTTCGGGAGAAAATCGAGTCACAGAGCTTCATGAGTTGGAGGAATTCTGATATCAAGCATTTGAAAGCACAAGGTTACATAAGGAGAGAATGAAAAGGTTGCACGACAAAAACATTGTGGACCGAAATTCAAACCCAGAGACAAAGTGTTGCTCTATAATTCAAGATTGAGATTGTTTCCGGGTAAGCTCAAGTCCCGATGGTGTGGGCCATTCAAAGTGGTAGAAGTGTTTCCCTCTGGCGCTGTGGAGATTGCTACTGAAGATAGGTCCAACGCCTTAAAGGTTAATGGACAAAGATTAAAATTGTATGTGGGGATGAATGAGACCAAGGAGTTGTTTGTGGTTCATCTTTTTGAACCACAGAGGTTGAGCGAGCCTTAAATGTGCCCATTCTACGTCGTGCCGCGACGTTAAATCAGGCGCTTCATGGGAGGCAACCCATTGATTATTGTATTCGTCGTGCCACGACATTAAATCAAGCGTTGCGTGGGAGGCAACCCATGATTTTAGTGTTTTCTCTTTGTTGTGTAGTGATTGATGTACATACATCTAACAAGTTTTTGAGTGTGCAGGACAAGCTTGGAGGTGTGTTGAGCAAATACGTGGTCATAAAACAACTCTGGTAAGGTAACAATATGAGGAAAACACACTACCAGGTAATATGGGCCACCACGATCGCAGAGGAACCGCGGCGCGACCGCGGTGACAACTGGAGCTTCAATGTTGTTTCTCGTACGCCCGTCACCGCGACCTCGGTGAAAGTGCACCTCTTTGAACCTCACGTGACCGCGGCGAATATACAACTCTCTGAATCTCGCACGACCGCGGCGACCGTGGTGCGACCGCGGTGAAATTTCAACTCTCTGAATCTACCACGATCGCGGTCGACCGCGGCATGACCGCGGCGGGCCAATCTGCCGCCCAGGTAAGTCAGTTTGTAAATAATTTTTTCTTTTCTTTTATTTGTTTTATTCCCCCTCCCCCCCCCCTCTTTTTTCTAATAACCCACCCATTTCCCCCACCCTCCCCTTCTTCTAAACCCTACCCCCAAATCCCCTCCCCTTCTTTCCCAAAAACAAAAATCCACGACTCCCCCACAGAAATCCCCCTCTTACCCTTCCCCCCAACACCCCACGACTCTCTCTCTCTCTCTCTCTCTCTCTCCCTTTTTCCTCCTAACCTCCATTGTTTCCACCCACATCTTCACTCAAGTAAGGATATCTTTCTCTCTTCTCCTCTTATTCTTGCTTTTATTTTTCTATTGTGTAGTAGATCTTTGTTGTATTGTTGTGTAATGGTGGTTCTTCACCACCTCTTGCTCGTGTTTGGTGGGTCTTTGTCTCTATAGACTTGATGTTGGTTGGTTGAGGTATGTTTGACACTGGTGGAGTGAAATTTGAGTAAGTTGGGTGCGAATGGTACTTGTTTGTAGTTGGAAAATTGGGAAGAGTTATTCCTTATGGGGCCAATGTATGTTTGTTACAAATTATGCCCACGTGGTTTTTGTAAAAAGGCCCCATTGAGCAAATATTGGGCATTGTGACCATCGTGGTGGTGAATTCTGAGTAATCACCCGATAGGCACACAACTTGAAACTTTCTAACTATTGTCCTTCTTGTCCCAGGTACCATGGCTCACTCACGCAAAAGAAGAAACACAGAAAGCACTGTCCAATTTGACTCAACCCGATTTGTCTCTAAAGCAGCTGAGGATAGGTATGATGCTAAGTCCGCACGGAAGATGATTCATGAGATTCAAATTGACAGGGCAGATTTACGGCATGAGAGCCTAGAAATGTACGCTGAAATTAGAAAGCGCCAGTTGGAAGTGTTCTTTGACGAACCTGAGGAAGCTAACATTCTGACGGTCCGAGAATTCTACGCGAATTGCCCGGAGCATGTGAACCGGGTAGTCACTGTCCGGAAAACAAGGGTGAATGCCTCACTGAAGGCCATACGTCGGGTTTACAAGCTGCCTACCTTCTATGGGGATGTTGATCATTACCAACTCAATCAGCAACCACCGGTCAACTAGGCCATGCTCTTGCAGTCAATTTGTGTGGGAGGGGCGCCCATATGGGTCAAAGAAGGCGTCACATTGAACTCAAATTCCTTCACTTGGGAATCCAAGTGTTGGTTCACAATTATCTGTAGCCGCCTGCTACCCTCCATCAATACCACCGATGTCAACCCCACTCGGGCAGTGATGGTTTGGTGCTTCGTCAACCGGTTGGACTTCTATATCGCCAGGGTGCTTCATGATGAGATGTTCATCCGATCGCCTGAGATACTGAAAGGTTTCTACTTCCCTTACCTAGTCAACAAGCTGTGCCGGATAGCCAAGGTCCCTGAGAATCGCCTTGAAGGTAAATTGGCGAAGAAAGCCCCGTTCAGAGCAACCAAAATTAATGTGGGAAAAGAGCATCAGGTTCCTCTCGCTGTTGATGATGAGGATGAGATTATTCCTGATGTTGCACCGCCTCAGACGTCTTATGATAAGGCGGGTCCATCTCAGCCTCGATGGGTCACCTGGCTGTCGACCTTGGAGGAGGATGTGGCCGGCATGCGCACCTCGGTGGATGACCTCAACGTCAGCATGGATACAATGTCCACCCAAAATACTAAATCTGAGAAGAAGATAATGACGTGGTTTCGTGCGTTAGGGAGGGCCTGTAACGTTGACCCGGCCACCGTTTATGATGACGAGTGATAACCAGGGAATTCTCCTTACCCCTCTATACTTTTATTGTTGATTGACATGGGGACATGCCAACTTTTCATGTGTGGGGTGGGGGACAATTTTGTTGTTGTATATGTGGATAAGTTTTGTTTTGTTTGATTGTGTATAGTTGAATTTGTTTGTCTGCAATTAGTTTGACTTGGCCCGACGGATACCTTAGGTAGTGTAGTAACTCCCCCTTGGTTTTTCTTTTGACCATGGTTCTTTTCCAAGGGTTTTGCTTGAACCGGGTATAGTTAGATTTTTTTTTAGTTGTTAGGTTTCTCTTGGGCGAGGTGTTAAATGGCAAAATGCATCCCTTAGTGTGTACACCTGAACACCAAAGATCCTAGGGTGTGACGCTTAGGCTCTTTTGTTGACTCGTGTAGAATGCCTTAGATTTGCATGTTATAACTGACTTGAATACTCAATGGAGTGTTTCGATGAACCATTTTGGAGTGAATTATGTGCCATGTGCGTGTGAGGTATTTTGCATCATATTCTATGTCTACATTTGATACCTAGAACTTGCCATGTGTGTGTACAAAACGAAATAGACGTTTGTTCAGTCTTAGAAGGGATATGGGCATTTCTTTGTTAAACCAGACATAAATGTATATCCACCTGAAAGCAATTGACCATAGTTAACCCCCTTTGAGTTTATAAGCACGTTTCTTTGATAACCACATAACGAACCATACCCAATTGTTTGAACAACCTGTCTGTTTGAACCCTGTACCTCCCATGAGCACTTGAATTGTTAGAAAATGTGTAAAAGTCAAAGTGTGGGGTGGTGGTTTGGTTTGTAAAGGAAAATAGAAGGAATAGGATGAAAGGTGCAAAAGTGTGAAAAAAAAGAAAAAGAAATAAAATGCAAAAGTGAAGGCCACTTAGAAAAAAAAAGAAAAAGAAAGAGGACAATAAATAAATGCAGTCCTTGATGATTAGTGGCATGGAAAAAAAGTTGCACCTAAAAATAGTGGGGTAATTATGAAGCAAAGTGTGGTGAAAGTTCTGGCCAAGCATGAAAATGGGCTGAATGTTAATGTAATTGTATTAAAAGTGCTTAGGGAGGTTAGTCACTATACCCAAATGTATCCCACCCGTCCCTTAGCCTACATTACAACCAAATAAAGACCTATTGATCTTATACTGAATAAACTCAATTAGTAGAGAATTACACTACGGGCAAGCCTATGGTATATCTGTGAGGCATATGAATGTTCTTTTTGAGAGTGAGTGAATTCTTTCGATTTAAAGTTCCTGTTGTCCTTAATATTATCTTTTGTGGAACTACTCTCAATTGTGTGATGTGAGGGCACGTGATTCATGAAGAAAAGGTAAGTCTTGACCTCTGTATAGAGTACTTTGAGGAAGTAAGAATATGGCATGGCATATAGAGTCTCCACTTGAGGCATAGATGTTACACAGCTAGGTACAGTACTTTGAGTCACTATACCCAAATGTATCCTACCCGTCCCTTAGCCTACATTACAACCAAATAAAGACCTATTGATCTTAGACTGAATAAACTCAATTAGTAGAGTATTACACTACGGGCAAGCCTATGGTGTATCTGTGAGGCATATGAATGTTCTTTTTGAGAGTGAGTGAATTCTTTCGATTTAAAGTTCCTGTTGTCCTTAATATTATCTTTTGTGGAACTACTCTCAATTGTGTGATGTGAGGGCACGTTATTCATGAAGAAAAGGTAAGTCTTGACCTCTGTATATAGTACTTTGAGGAAGTAAGAATGTGGCATGGCATATAGAGTCTCCACTTGAGGCATATATGTTACACAGCTAGGTACAATACTTGTGAAATGTCATGGTGTGATACCAAAGGGTGATGCTTGAGAAGTTTAGGCCTGTAGAGTGTGGTTTTGCTGCTCGAGGACGAGTAAAGGTTTAAGTGTGGGGTGTTGATAATAGGTGAATTAGACTATATTTTTGCCCCTAATGAACCATACTTATTATGTTCTTCATGTGAACAGTGATAGCAAAAATGCTCTGATTAGTGTTTTTATGCTTTGCAGGATGTACTCTATGATAGAAGACACTTTGGAGCAATTTGGGGTCAATTAAGGGAGTTTTAGGCCAATCGAGAAGAACCTGTGAAAATATCGCAAGAAAAAGGCTAAAGTTGCTGGAAAAATAGCCCACCGCGACCGCGATCGACCGCGGCTGGAACGCGGTGGGCAGAATCACTGGAAGCTGAAAGCGTGTCATCCACCGCGGTCGCGCCGCGTTCCTGCTGCGGCTGCGGGCGACAGTTGACAGACCTGAAAAACTGAAGAACTTAAGTGCAAAATACGGGAATAAATTGCCAAACCCTATTTAAACATTGTAAATCCAGGCAAGAGAAGGATATTCTTTTTTTTAGACTCAAGTAGGAGGCAAGACTCATTGTGAGAAGACAAGAAACCATTAGAGTTTTATATTTTCTTCCTTTGATCTTTCTTTTGAGGATTATGATTTCTTTAGGGTTTTTATTGTTCTTGAGCATGAGTAGCTAACTTTTCTCATCTAAGGTTGTGGTGGAACCCGTTGGGGATGAACTAATTGTGATATTAATATAGTTTTGTTTGGTTGTTAATCTCTATTTGTTCAACTACGTTCTTGTTGTAGTTGATTGAAGGGCCCTCAATTAGTTATTCCTATTTATTATATATCTACTTGAGAGAGAGTGCATATTTAGGTAGTTGTTTGAACAACACCACTCCCGGAGAATAGGCGATAGTCATAACCGAGGGTTTAGAGGTTGGATTAGAAATAACGATACCTCGGGTGCAATCTAAAGTGAACTGTAATGCAATCTAGCTAGCGTAACTTGAGAAAGTGCGTCTAGTAAATTATCATAATTACTTAAGAGAGATTTATGATAACTGGAGTGTTCATGATTGATAGAGACAACTAAGTCAAAACTATAGGAAGTACACAAGAAAGAATTTTACCAACGGGGGAAACCATAACCTTAGACCTTTATCATCATTGTTTAAATCTTATTGTTAGTTAATCTCTAATTTATTATTTTTGTTCAACTGTAGTAGTATAAACAACACAAAGTGATATTTATAACTTTTGGGAAAGTTGATTGTTAAGAATTTAGTAGTCTAACAACAACGTTTGATACGTTAGTTCCCTGTGGGATTCGTCTTTGGGCTAAATACTCAGACTATATTTGCAACACCCGTTTAGTCTTTTATTAGACATAGTTGAGCGTGATCAAGTGGTATCATCCCAGATGAGTTCTCTTCAAACCAAAGGAAGAAGCTCAAACGGGATTGTCAAGACTAATATTGGGATGAACCGTACCTCTTTCGGATTTGAATGTATGGGATTATTAGAATATGTATACCGAAGGAGGAGCAATGTAAAATTCTTGGGGCTTGTCATTCTTTTCGATATGGTGGTCACCATGGTGGATCAAGAACGACGACCAAAGTGCTTAGTTGCGGTTTCTATTGTCCCACACTTTACAAGGATGAAAGTGATCTAGTCAAATAATGTGATGAATATCAAAGAGCCGGCAGAATCTCAAAGAAAAATGAAATTCCCCTCACCACCATTTTGGAGATTGATATTTTCGATGTGTGGGGTATTGACTTCATGGATCTTTTGTGATTTCTTGTGGAAACACATCTTGGTTGTGGTTGAGTATGTGTCCAAATGGGTGGAGGTCGTTGGCCTACCAAACAATGAGGCGAGACGTGTGGTGGAGTTCTTGAAGAAGAATATTTTCAAAAGGTTTGGTACTCCACGGGATATCATAAGCGATGTGGGGGTCACATTTTTGCAACAAGGCCTTCAACACCTTACTTACCAAGTACGGTGTCGCTCATAAAGTCATGACTCCCTATCATCCACAAGCAAGCGGTCAAGTGGAAGTCTCCAACCGGGAGATAAAGAGTATTTTGTCCAAAATAGTGAATGCTAACCGATCGAATTGGTCCAAGAAACTTGATGATGCTTTATGGGCTTATCAGATGGCCTACAAAACACCTATCAGAATTTCTCCATACCGGTTGGTGTTCGGAAAAGCTTTTCATCTTCCGGTGGAACTTGAGCACAAAGCTATGTAGGCTCTAAAGAAGTTGAATCTTGAGTGGGATGTCGCCGCTAACTTGTTAGTGGCACATTTGAATGAGTTGGATGAGTTCCGGTACCATGTATACACAAGTTCGTCCTTATACAAAGAGAAGATGAAATACCTTCATGACAAGTATATTTGGAACAAAGAGTTCAAAGAGAGTGATCTTGTGTTGTTGTTCAACTCACGGTTGAGGATGTTTCCTGGGAAGTTAAAGTCTAAATGGAGTGGCTCGTTTGAAGTTGTGAGTATGACACCCTTTGGTGCATTGGACTTGAAGAATAAAAACGATGAGGTATTCTGAGTCGATGGTCAGAGGGTGAAGCACTATTTAGGAAAAGCTGGTGATGGCCACATTGTGGCGGTGATTCATTTCAAATGATGGTAATCGACGTCGTGTCACAACGTTAAATCAAGCGCTTCTTGGGAGGAAACCCATGTGTCTTTTTTTCTTTTCTTTTCATATTTTGTAGTTAGGTGTTATTTTTGTGCTAACTGGATTTGGAGTATGTTGCAGGGTTGAGTGTGCTTTACAGAAAATATGTACAAAAATTTGACTAAGTGGGAAAGAATTGTGGACCGCACAATTGTGGTTGCAGCAGATTAAAGTCCTCTATGGCCACACAATTACATTGTGGACCGTACACATTGAAGGGGGAAATGACAACTCTCTGAAGTTGGGTAAATGGTCAGATTGCGGCCGCACGGGAAAATCTGCGGTCTGCGATCCAACTCTGCGGCCGCACAGTAAAATATGTGGAGTGCAACACAAAGAGGGCTTCTAATCCCTAGTTAACAGAGTGCGGGCCGCAGTGGGAATTCTGTGGCCGCACTCAACTCAACTCCCTCAGGCAGAACCCTCTAGTATAAATAGAGGGCCTAGGGCTACTGTTACAATTTTTACCTCTCTAAGCACTCAAAAGTCTAAAAAATTTGAAATCATCTAGTACATCATGTCCCAAACACATGCAACATCTGTGATCAATCATTTGCACTACTTCACATCTGGTATGCCTCAGGTACTTGTAGAAATTTTCAATTTTTAGTTTAATTTACAACTTGTTAATTAGTTTTAGGCCATTTGCTAGTAGCATTCGATTACACAACCATGTAGGGGTTAAATTTTAGTGGGTCAACTGATACATGATCTATGGGGAATGAGTAGATAGTTTTTCATGCTTATACATTGCTACCATGTCAAATTTGGGCAGAAATTGCAAACCCTAGAACTTTGTACGTAACTTTTTTGAAATTTGCGGCTGCACAAGAAATTGTGTTGTCCGTTGATTATAGGTAGGTTTAATCAAGTACGATTCTGCATCCGCAATGAAAAATGTGCAGACCGCAGAAAACCCATTGTGGCCGAGAACATCACTTTTACTATTATTAGAGAGTTGTTAATTTAATGACTCACCCGTGCGTCCGCAATAGAAATTGTGCAGACCACAGAAAACTAATTGCGGCTGCAAAACTATGCATTCTATGTTATCAGAGAGTTGACATTTTGATAACTTCTGAGTTGCGGCTGCAATGAGAATCGTGCGGACAATCCAATTATGCACCCACAATGACAAATTGTGTGGTCCGCAATGCCCAATTTGCGGCCGCAATAGAAATTCTGCAGACCGCACTTTCCTACCCTACAAACATGTTTTAAACTATGTTTTTACTGTCTCTCTAGTGTGCTCTTGTATGTTTGCACTTGAATTACAACTAACACCTGCTTTTGCATGGTACAGAAAATGGTTAGATCTCGAGGTAGAGGTGATACTTCAAAGATGAGGGGTGAACCTTCTAGGGGTCGAGGCAAGAGTGCTTTACCCTTCACCCTCCAAAAGGTAATCACAAATAAGGCTACATCAGGCTGAGTGAGAAATATAAAGCCCTCTGAATCCAGTTCTTATGACCCATCGAGGGAAGCATCGGAGGGAAACTCGGTCCAAGAGTTGTCGGCTGTCCAATAAAAGTCACCAGGAAGATATCAGCTCATGGATGAGCCATCATCATCACATAGCACCTCCAAGGGTTTGGAGAGTGCTCGTTGAGAAGTGGGGATTTTGACTACTTATTAGCGCCTTTAAGCTTTCATTTTAGTCCAAAAGCGTTTAATTTTATTCCTGAATGTTGATGAAATGAACTTAATTGCAGGAATATTGAAAGATGAACTCCAGAGATCAAATCCAACTAAAAAAGGAGTAATTTTTACTCAAGGACAAGAAAACGGCACCAAAGATCAGAAGTGCGGACCGTAGAACACCATCTGCGGCCGCAGGTGATGAAGGAATTTCCATCAGAGAATCGTGCAAAGTGCGATCTGCATATGAATTGTGCGGCCGTAGAAGCTGGGTCAGGAGCAAAGTTCAAAGAACCTGCATTTCAAGTCTACCAAAAGTGCGGACCGCACAATTATTGTGCGGCGCGGAAGAAGAGCTATGCGGTTGTAGTTACTATTGTGCGGACCGCAGAAGAGCAAGGTGCGACCACAATCACTATTCTGAGAATAACAGTAAGAATGCAGTGCGATCGCAATTCAGAATTATGCAGCCGCAAACTTCCTATTATGACAAGGTGAAGAAAAGTGCGGAATGCACATGAAATTATGCGGCCGTAGAACCTCCGAAAGAGAACTTTTGTCCGAAAATTCCAGCTCTGTATAAATAGCAGAGTTTCACTTTTTTAGGTTAACTTTTGACATCAGCTGCTATAGTAGACGATTTCTTTTACTCTTTTAGTAGTTTTTGCTATTTTGAACTATTTGAACATAGACTTTGTGATTTTAATTAGCAATTTGGTCCTAATTACCCTTTCTTCTCCTATTTCTTCCATTTTAAGCATGAGTAGCTAGATTTTCTCTAGGGTTGTGACCCAACCCTTGTGTGTAAACTTAATGGGTGTTTGATTTCTTTCTGGTTTATAGTTGGATGTTTATTATTTAGCCTTGTTCTTGCTTTTATTTGAAGAATTAATGGTTGCAAACATTAGTCCATGTCTATTTGACTTGGTCTCTACTTGAGAAAGAGAGACTTAGTCTAGGAAAACTCGGCTTGCATAAACTGGGTCAGTCGAGAGATTGATAAACCCACTTAAAGGGTTGAACCTAGAGATAGTAAAACCGGACTTGAGATTTTTATCAACTGTTTTGTTCAATACCCATTTGGACTTGAGAAAAAGAGGTATTGAGTGGGTAACAGAGTGTTGATGGCTATAATACACCCCGACCAATAAAATAAGCTTTAAAGTTTACAGCCCGTTAGGCAAACACCTAGGCAAAGGTCATAGCCTTAGGCTTTTTACTATATTTGAAAAACAACAAAAATAATTTCCTAGTTTCATTCTTTAAATTGCAATCATAGTTTAATTTAGATTTTTAAATAACCAAACTTTGCGGAAGTGAAAATTTAGATGTACAAACTCACACGCCAAGATATATAATACTAACTCCCATTTATATAGCTCCCTGCGGAATTTGACCCCGACTCTTGTTGGGTATTACTACTGCCTCGACCATTTTCATAACCTCGAATAGAGGAGTGAAATTGGACGGTATCACTAGTCAGGCTTCCGAGCCCTCTTCTACACCTGTCCCTGAGACACTGAATACCACTATTTATGACATCCCCGATGATGGTCGAGGGGGAGATGCCAAAGTTGCCGGCCTTGAACGGTCGAAGAAGAAAGAGGTCTGGGAGGACCGAATCGTCAATTAGGATGCTATATCCAATTTTCGTGAGTGGTGGCCAACAAGGTCACTATCTCTTGAGCATAAGTTCCAATTGAAAGACTTAAAAAAGTACAATCCTGCAGTCTTGAGACAATTTAGAGAGCGAGAAGGGTGGATGTGGTTCACTCAGAGCGTGATGGATGCAAAGGAATATATTATCCGGGAATTCTATGCCAATATGGCGCACATCAAGAAGGGGACAAAGGTTACAAAAGTGAGAAACCTCAATGTGCATTTGACCAGCACACTTTGAACACTTACCTAGGGTTTGATGATGTCGAGCCCACTGAGTACTTAGAGAAGTTTGCACTTGGGGGGGGGGGGGGGGCAA
>ML254770.1:15426-29549 GCA_005239495.1 Nicotiana undulata | reverse complement strand
GGGGGGGGGGGGGGGGGGACAACTCGTCCTTGGTTGGCTACGATTCTTGCAGCTCTTGGACCACACCACCATGGATCACAACAGGGGTTCCTATTCAGAGGAACACCCTGAACTTTGAGGCTAACAGATGGAAGACCTTTGTCTGCAGCAGGCTAGACCCATGCCAGAATGAGACATATCTTCCAATTCCACGGGCAGTTCTAGTTTCTTCTATCATGGCTGAGTACTCGATCAATGTGGGTGTCGTGATGTCTGCCAACATCTCTATGATCCCTAGGTAGGCAGACTCATCCTAACCGTATCCCAACACTATTACAAAGTATCTCACAGATACAGGGGTTGAGCCAAGGGATTATGATACGAAGGTGCGACCGAAGAAACCTTTCTTATGGTATTCTTTGATGGGTGATGCAAACCCAAAGAAGAAGGTTTAGCCTCCTACTAATGCGGGCCTGTCTGATGAGCCAACTATGGTAGATGCAGAGGCAGTTGGTGGTCCATCTACTTCTGTCGAGCCTTCCTCCACTGCCACAATGATGCCTCCACCACCATCTTCAGTCCCCATTACTATTCATGCCACAGGTTCCACCTCGGCTTTGAAGCCAGTGCCTATGCCTACTTCTCCGCTCTCTGCACTGCGAGTCTCCCAAACACTAGCGAGCCTCAACGACTAAATGCAGATTGCCAGTGCAAAGTTGTCTGACATATCCAGTATTGTTGCAGCACTGTCATCTATTGTGGCACCCCAAATTCCTCTGACAGTGGAGGAGACACTGAAGAAGCTCTTGGAGAGCCTGACCACCATAATGAATACTTTGGTAGAGCATGGGCCCGTGATTGAGGAAATGGGAAAGGAAGTGACAAAAAATGAGAAATTCCCAAGCTTTGAAGAAGTCAGTTGACAAGCTTCGGCGACAGGTGACCAAGATTGTAGCAGCCGGAGACCTACCATTTGAGATGTTGATTGATCCATCTCTTGCATCACCAGCAGCACCAGCAGCTCCATCGGCACCAGCTGGCCAGTTTGAGGAGCCAGACATGGCTGCCGACACTGTCGAGGTAGTGCGTCAGATGTTCACCAACCCAGTCACTCCAGAGTTAAGAATGATGATATCCAATTAGAGTAGACTGAGGATGGTGACATTTTTGTGGACACAGAGATGTCCAAGGAGCCATAGGAGTCTACTTCACTCTTTCCCTTCCTTTGCTCTTATTTTGTAAGCATTGAGGACAATGCTTATTTTTATTTTTTTTGGGGGGGGGGGGTGGAATTTATTTGATCTTATTTGCTGATTCTGAGGCTTTGGCATGTAATTAACTTGATACTGTTTTCTTCTTCTTTCTCATTATGTATATATTCTATCTCATATCTCATTATGTATATTCTACATTTTGATTTAGTAGCTTCTTTTTATGTTTTAGTAGACAATAGGCCTTTGATTTTCTTAATGTTATGGTTCTTTCCAAAGGTAGTTTTTGTGTGAACCGGGTGACTCTTCCCAACGATGGATGGTGTGGCAACCTTCTTAAGGGAATGAGTCCGTTTCGTGTTTAGGTTATAATAGTAGTAATAATCAATAAAATGATCTGATTAAGTCAAACTCAAAGAGTCAAACATGCTTCATTTAAATATGTGTTTATGGTTAGAGACAATGATTTTTAAAAGGAAACAACTCTAGTTAGTGACTTTGTGACTCTTGTGCTAACTTTGATATCATCGAGTGGTTTAATTGGACCATAGTGATCTTCAATATTAAATGTGGTCATTATGGGCCCTCAACTCTATCCTCTTTAATAATATAGCTGCATGAGGGGTGAGATGCTTTGTTCCCAGTCCAAGTACCCATGCGAAAAGTCTAGAACTTGCCCCGAATGTGTTTTAAGGCAAAATCGTAAGTTTTGCTTGGCTAGAGAAGTGATTGTAGGATTTCCTTAGCCCGTTTGAGTTTTCTATTGCCAACCAATTATGACATCCCTAGTCAACCCCTTCGAGCCTTTATCCTTTCTCATTTGAAAACCATGTTACAAGACTTTAATCGTTCTATAATGACATCCTCTTGGCACTCAGCCTTTCCTTAACACTCATGTGAAACAATTGGCTCAAAATGTAAGTTTGGGGGAGAGATGAGGAAATTGAAACAAAGGTATCAAGGCGCAAAAAGAAATGATGAGAAGGAAAGGCAAAGAAAAGAAAGGAGAAAAAGAAAAATGCAAAAAGTGAATAAATGAAAGAGTTGAAGGGAAACAAAGAAAAGGAAATGATCCCAAACATGGAGAAATATTAATGTAATGATCACGAAAGAATTATGTTAAGTCTCTCTAGTCCCCCAAGTAAAACAAATGCCTCAAGGAATCTGCAAAATGTGAGCCGAGAATTGAAAGATGGAGTGATTAAGGAAAGTGTAACCACTTATCCATATTGTATCAATCCCTAATCCAAAAGCCTTCATTACATCCAGAAAGAAGTCCTACTTGATTTTGAGCCGAGTGAGCTACATTACTGGTGATCTACATGAGGGGCAAGATTATGGTACTGAAAGCCGTACTTGTGACATTCTCTTGAGAGAGATGAATGACCCTTTCATAAACATTTGGATTGAGTGCTATATTCTTAAGTGAGCTTGGAAAATGGAGAGTAGAGGAGGAGGAGTTTGGGATCCACCATGTCCTACAAGATAGAGCGAGAGTCCTTGATGAGTAAAGTCAACCCTGATGCTCGAATGTCACAATAGAGATATATGTGTTTAAATGTTTAACTTGTTGCCTTATCAATAACGCATGAGTGGTGTGGGAAATTGTTGGTCCCAACTGAGGTGTGAATGATTCACCCATCGCTAGCTGTAATGTCCATTAAATTTTGGAGGTGAGAACTATTTTATTTGCTTGAGGACAAGCAAAGACTAAAGTTTGTGGGAGTTGATAAGTGGGTATTTTGACTACTTATTAGCGCCTTTAAGCTTTTATTTTAGTCAAAAAGCATTGAATTGTGTTCCCGAAACTATAAAATGTGCTAAATTGCAGGAATGTTAGAAGTTGGACTCCCACGATGAAACCCGACTAAGAAAGGAGTAATCTAAACACAAGGAAATAAAAGGAACAAAATTTACAAAGTGAGGACCGCAGATTATTATCTGTGGCCGCAGATGATGAATGAAAGCCTATCAGACTTTATGGCAAAAAGTGGACCGCACAAGAATTGTGTGGCCGCAAAATATGAGCTAATATCAACTTTAGAGAATGTGCAAATTCCAAATCCAAGTCCTTCAGATATGCGGACCGCACAAGAATTATGCTACCGAAGAAGAAGTTTCTTACGACCGAAGAAGTACAGGTGTGGACCGTAGAAGACCAAGTTGCGACCGTAGTAATAAATCATTGGACTGCAGAAATGATGCCTTGCGGCCGGAGTCAAGAATTGTGCGGCCGCAGAACCCTAGCTCCTGCAAGATGAAGAATTATGCGGACCGCACATGGAATTGTACGGCACTAGAACCTCCCGAGGGGAATTTTAATCCGAAATTGTCAGCTTAGTATAAATAAAGAGTTTCACGAAATTAAGTCAAGTTTTGACATCAGCAAGTCCTATAGTCGTTTTTCTTTACTTCTTTAGGCAACTTTAGCTTATTTTTGTGATTTAACATTGGATTTCTCTATTTTATCCTTTCAATATGAGTTTTATTATCTTTTCCTCTTTGTTTTATTCTACACCCACTATGAGTAGATAGATGTTTACTAGGGTTGTGACCTGATCCTAATGTGTTAACCTTATGGGTGATTAGCTTTATGCTTGTTTATGAATGAGCGTTTATTATTTAGCTTGGTTCGTGCTTTATTTGTGGAATTAATAGTTGCAAACATTAATTCATTCCTATTTGACTTAGTCTCTTCTTGAGAAAGAGGGACCTAGTCTAGGTTAACTTAGCTAACAAGGAATTGGGTTAATTGAGAGATTGATTAACCCAATTAAAGGGTTCAACCTAGAGATAGTAATAACTCTACTTGAGCTCTTATCAACCGTTTTGGTAGATATCCATTTGGTCTTGAAAAAGACAAATTGGGCAAAACCACTCTCTGACCGAGAGGTATTGAGTGGGCAACATAGTGTTGTGAGCTATAATACACCCTAATCAATAAAATGAGCATAAAAGTCTTTATCCCATTAGGCAAACACTTAGGTCATGGTCACAACCTTAGGCCTTTTTTATATATTTGGAAAACACTCAAAAACAATCTTCTCTAGTTTTATATATTTAGATTTGCAATTGTTAGTTTAATTTTAGGAGTAGTAACAAAACCCTATTTGTTTAGTGCAATCTAGATACTTCACTTACTTATTCCGAATATATACTACTAACTCCCACGTTAACTCCATGTGGATTCGATCCCGACTCATTTTGGGTTTAATTAGAGCTTATTGACCCGCAAAAATAAGCTTTGTGACCGATTTCTTTGAGTCAGCTTCTTTTCCGATTGGAAACGACTGTGTCATACCTCTTAAGAGGCATGCATTTGGACGTGATCAAAGCACAAAGACTATTGATAGTCCCATTGCTACTTCCACTCGTCTAGACATTAACGAACCTCATTCCCCTATAAATGAAAATATGCATCAGGGTATCATTGGATCGTTTCTGTATCTAACAGCCAGCAGGCCAGACATTGTGTTTAGTGTTGGGTTATGTCCCATATTTCAATCAAGTCCAAAAGAATCTCATATGAAGGCTCCCAATAGAATTGTGAGGTATCTCAAAGGAACGCAGGACTTGGTCCTCTATTATCCCTCAGGAGATTATTTTGACATAATTGGGTACGCTGATGCTAATTATGCTGGTTATACGGTGAATAGAAAGAGTACATCTAGAATGTCATATTTTCTGGGGTCATGTTTAATTTTATGGAGTACAAATAAACAAAAATATATGGCCCTCTCTACAACAAAAGCTGAATATGTGGAAATTGCCTCTTGTTGTGCCCAACTGTTGCGGATCAAGTGATAACTAGAAGATTTTGGTGTGTTTTCTAATTGTGTGATAATGTAAGTTCTCTCAATATGGCAAAGAACCCGGTTCAGCATAAGAGGACAAAGAACATTGATGTGCGACATCATTTCTTGAGGGACAATATTGAAAAAGGACTCATCTGTATGAAGTTTTGTAAAACAGAGGACCAGGTAGCAGAATCTTCATCAAAGCACTGAGCGTAAAGCATTTTGAAAGAAATTGTCTGGAGTTGGGATTGATTAGGCTAAACTAAGAACCAGGTCCCTCAATTATTAGTTATGAAATGATGGTAGGGTAAATGCTAAAAAATATTTTCTGGCAACTTCTAACTCATTTCTATACCGTTATAGGTAAACACGCATGGCAACCACAGAACAAACATGTGTCATATGACATTGCAATTAATTAGAAATTTGATGCTCATCTTTTCAAAAATTTGTCAGGGAACCTAGTTCCCATGACTCAAGTTAGTAGTTCCTCTTACACTTACATGTATTTTGAAATGCTAGTGTGCCACGTCATTAATGGCTTATGCCTTTTCCGTTACCCTTTAAACCCAAAGGACAAACTCGTTACAAACCGACCTGATTACCTATTCCTTTTCTCACAACTAATTATAATCGGTGCCTCTTTTCCCTGTAAATACCCTAAAGGTCAGTCTCTCTCTCCTCACTGTCAACATTGAACACCTCTCTTCTACCAAATCCCCCTCTTTGTGCTTCTTACTCTAAAAATCAAACATGACTTCACAACAATCTAAGTCTCCCAAAGCCACTAAAGAAATCTCCGTTGTGTCTCCATCTTTTGAGGCATAACCATCATCGGAGCCACAACCTTCGCCCACTGAAGCCCCAAATTCACACCAACAATATGTAAACCCTCCCCTATACCATTTGGTTCTGGTTCCCATCGCACCCGTAAGATCCAAAATCCCAAACAATTTATGGCTTTTCTCTCTTATTCTGCTACAACAGATAAAGTCGAATCAAAAGGGCCTTCCTCCTTCTCGCTTTCTTTAAACCACCAAAGAAGTAGTGGAAGGCGATGAAGGAGTAGAAGTGTTAATTCGGCGTGTTAAGGAAAGGCTTGTGGATAAAATGTTGGTTCTTGGTATGGTTGATGGTGTGCTTGCATCTGGTACTTCTAATACTCCAAGTGCTCAGGGGATTGATCTGAATATCTCGTCAACATCAGATAATGTTCAATCATCATCTACCAGTACTGCATCGCTAGGTAATGAGGGCGAGACAAATATGAATGATGTTGATACCCAATTTTTCCCAAAATAGTTTTAAAATGCATATATGTCTTCAAAATCATGCATTAGCAACAATTGGTATTTTTCCACAATTTTTACATCTTTAAAATAATTTGCTTAGTACTTTACTTATAACAAATAATTGTAAAACTGCATCACAAATGTTTTTGAAACAGTTCTTAATTTAATATTACTATTTATAGTCCTATTAAGTCCCAATTATTTCATAAATAGCCAAATTGACACCTTTTGATTATAATTGCAATAACTTTGCAATTATAGCCCATACATACAATTTTTCGCATTATTTTACCAGAAACTAGTCCATTGTATTCTAAAATACTAAATAATTATTTTTAAACATTTCTAAGCATGAAAATCATTTTTTATAATTAGTAATTATTTTACAAATTATTTTTAATCAATTGTTTTGGGTATTTAATAAACAACCTCTTCTACTTTCAATTTTAGCCTAAATTAATCAGCTCTATACCTTATAAAACCACCCCAAAAGACCCTAAGCCCAATACCCACCTGCCCGACCTATCTCCCTTAGCCAATCCTAGCCGTTGATCACTTTTGATCAACGGTCAGGATATTTCCTACCTTAATTAAACCAAAATATCCCCCCCAACCCTAACCATTTCACCCCTTTCCCCGATATCACTCTTCTCTTCTTCTCTCAAATGCTCTCTAGCAGAAACCCTAATTCCCCTCGCCGTCACTAGCCTACTGTCGTTCTATGGTGGTTATTCACCACCTCAAGCCTCTAATGGCCTCCAATGTGCTATGTTATCTTCGTCTCCTAGATCCTTGAGGAGATTTTCAAGGGACCTAGGCAGGTCTGCTTCGCACCTTTGGGTTTTCTTGCCTACTTCAGGCTTTTTGGCTCGACCTTGAGTAAGATCCCTCTTATTTTCGTTTCAAATCCATGGTTCTCTAAGTATATGTTCTCATCTCTGTTTTACTTCTAAAAAAAACTAATGTTGGTCTCCGATCTTTTCAGATCTGTACAGATCTGAGATGAATCGAACCTATCTCACATATTTTCTTGAACGATTCCTGGTTTTTCAACTGATTTTTCGTTTTTCCTAAAATTAGGGTTCACTGAAAGTCATCTTCTCCGAGATTCCTAATATCTACTTGATGATCTATATATCTTGTTAGCATTTCTAAGCAAAGGATGAAGATATGGGGTGAAATGGGATCACCTTGCCTAATGCAACGACTTGGCTCAAAGAATTTTGTGACGAGCCATTAACTAAAATTGTTATACTGCCTGTTGAAATACAACTTAATAAAAGCTTAGAGAATTTGGGAGGGAATTTGAAGTATTTTAGGGTGTGATGTACAAAAGACCATTCCAAACGATCAAATGCCTTTTCTAGATCAATTTTTAATATCATTTGGCCATGTTTGCCTTTTATCTATTTTTAAGTTGGAAGCAAGTTCTTGGATAATGATTGCGTTATCAGAGGCTCTTTTATTTTTCATGAAACTTACCTGGAAGGGGCTAATCAATTGTTCTAGGAATGGTTTTAGTCGATTTGCTAGAATTTTTGTAATTAACTTGTAGATAGTATTGCAAAGTCCAATTGGTCTGAAATTTCTAATGTTATTAGCATTAGGGATTCTAGGTATAAGGCACAGATAGGTTCTATTAATGTCTTTAGGGATTTCCTGATTTCTAAAAATATCATGGCAAAGATTTGTTACCGAATGCCCTATACTTTTCCAATATTTCTGGAAAAAGAAGGGGTGGAGGCCATCCGGCCCAGGGGCTTTGAAAGGATTAAAAGAATATATGGACCTTTTAATTTCAATATCTAGCAGGGGGCTATCTAAAAAGTTTAGATCAACATTAGTACGAGTAGAGGGGGTTCCTAGTGGACTAATCCAACTAGTTAGGGAGTGAGCTGTTGTGAAGTAATTGAGCACATGTGACATAATAAGATGGTGTTCATTGATCCAATTTCCGGTATCATCCTTAAAGAAATTGATTTTGTTTCTTATTTTTCTATTAATGGCCGAAATATGAAAAAAAATTGTGTTAGCGTCACCTTCGTTTAACCACAGTATTCTAGACCTTAATTTCCAATAGTCTTCTTCAATTCTTAGGATATCATTTTATTCTTTTTATAAATCATTTTCTAGTGTTCGAAGGAAATTACTAGTAGTATAGCTACTGGAATTCTGGATTCCTTGAAGTCTAGCAAGTAATTTTCTCTTTTTACCCATGATGTTACCAAAGGTATTATTCTTCCAAGTTTAATTTTTCCACAAAGTTTAGGCTAGCTTTAAAATAATATGATCCATACCAATTTTTTTCTACAATTTATTGGAATTTTGGAGAAAGTCTCGAGCCTAAAGGGTATATTATGAGTTAACCTATTTTTTTGAATTAATTCAACTAGTATAGGATTATGGTCCGAGTAATCTTGAGTAAGTGAATTATAGAGCTTTTTGGGAAAAGTTCAATCCATTCCTCATTCCCTAATATCTTATCTAATATTTACATTATAAGCCCCATATTCCTATGTCTGTTATTAGACCAAGTATACTTACACCCTTTAAAGCCCGGGTCGAGCAAGTTACAACTGTTAATCTTAGACCAAATATACCTAGCTCTACTGTCTTTAATCGGTTTTCCACCAAATTTTTCATTAGAGGTTAGAATATCATTGAAACCCCCCCACCCACCATCCAAGGTCCTTAATAGGCTTTGCTAATATTTTCTAGGTTTTTCCACATCAAATTTCTATTATAAACATTAGTACTAGCATAATTGAAGAAAAAAGCCAGGTTTTACGAATAGGTAGTACCTCTATAGTTGCATGAATTTCTTGATTCCTACGAACTATATTTTGCACACTGACCACTTCATGGTTCCACATCACAACCATACCTCCTATTGGACTTCCGCTGAAACCTCTATCATCTCCGTAAACCCAAAGTCATTGAGCATATCAACATGATTTCCCATTCTTGTTTCTAAAAAGGTCACCATGCAAGGCCTTTACATATCTATCATTTCCCTAAAATTCCTCCTAAAATTGTCATTGTTTCCACCCTTTATGTTCCATATAATGAAATTTGTTGGACAATTCATAGAGAATTAATGTTTGAGTTTCCCGGTTCCCCGTTCTCCCTTACTCCCCTTAGAAAGACATGATTCCTTCTCAGTGATGGCATTATGATCATGGCTCTGTTGCCCACTGTTGGATCCTGAGGTGGTCCGATGTCCATCGAGCACTTGAAGAGTGCTAGTGGGAAATTGAGCACATGCCTCTTCTCGTGCGTCTCCATGAAGAGAAACACCTTTATCCCGTCGAGATTTGAGAACTCTAGGACTCGCTCTAAGCCTAGGTTGATAGGTTCGTCTTCCTCCTCCATTGTTGCTTCTAATGGCCCTGGCACTTGGTCTGCATGGTGTTGTGGTGGTGATGCTTGATGATACATTGGGGGGATTGTTTGTTCCTAGTTTTCCTGAGTGATCTCCCATGGCAAGAATATGGGGTTGAGTTGAGAGTACATTTCTGTCGGGAAGAATGGCATGTCTAAGGGGGCATTCTGTGGGTTGATTGGGTTGAACTGAGGTGGCATGTTCCATTGATTCCTCATTACATGCACCATTTGTGGGTTCATCGAAGGCGTCAATGGTTGAAGAATGTTGTTCAACCATACTTGATTTAGGTAGTTGTTCATGGCTAGCCTCATGCCCTCCGTTACTAGGTTGGCTAGGTAATGTGTGTTGTGGAGTATCACTATTGCTTCCTGACCGTTGATTTGAACATTGAAAGAGATTGCATATCCCATTAGACCTAATTCCATCCACGAGGCAGGTTGGTAGTCATGTGCGTGTGCAGGTTGGGCATAGACAATGGGTTTTCTAATGGGAGGAAGGGTGGCAGGTTCTCCATTGTTTGAGTTATGCGTTGGCGTAAGATTTGAACAAGTTTGTGCCTTCTTTTTAAGGTTGATGGAAGCCTTGGCATCTTTAATGGGAGATTGAGTATTTAATAAGCTGGTAGCAGGCGTGGGATTTGTGCTACTAGTAGTGTGAGAGGGATTGAAGGATAGGGTAATGATTGGGGTTTACAAGTGCATGGCTTTTGGTTGCTCAATGTCTTATTTTATAGCAAGATCCATAGTATCCCTTCCGTCTTCTAAGGTGACAACCATTTATTTGTTTTTGTTTTCTTTAGTTGCCATTTGGCCAACATGCTCTAGGGGGAGTATATTGTCATATCTAGAGAATAAATTTTGTTTATTCCCTTCGGTTAACTCAGGATTATGGCCAGATTTTTGTTTAAGAGTGTAAATAGGTGTAGTAGGGTTATTATTAGTAGGAATGTTTGTTTCATCCTTTTGAGTGACAATTTGCATGGAACTGTTTTCATCTTTTTTGTTTAGTTTTGTATAGGACACGTTGGTATCCAACATGTTAATGTTCTTGTTTTGAGTGGACAAGTGTTCACTTGCATGACTATTATTGTTTTTAATAAGTTATTAGTATTATCATTAGTGGTTTCTTCTAAAACCATCTGCTTAGTGTTCAGGAGAGAGAAGTGGTTTTTAATTGGAATGGTGGTTTGCTCCTTAACTATGATGGCCAGATTTTTAGCTTTAATTGGGGATAGAGATTTGATGGGTTCTTTAGATTTGTATTGTAACATTTGGGTATTCAAATACTTACATGTACTGGCATTGAACAAATTAACGGAGATACCTGGGGCATTGATGTTTTTTACTGGATTATTATTATATTGAGGGGTATTTCTTGCTCCTTGTTTTCTTCCTTTATTGAAGGAGACAATTTCCATTCTGCTTCTGAATTTTTCATTGTTGTAGTAGGTTGTTCCTTCGTTGGATACTTGTTATCCATGGTTGTTTTGTGAATATAGCCACAATGTCCCAATGTGTGTCCAAGTCTGCCACAACTTTTACAAAGGAAGTTTTCTCCTTCGTAATGAATATATTATTTATGGTGACCAACACATAGGAAAGGTTGGACTGGAATTTCTCGGGGGTTTCCACACAAATTCCTGCATAGCGACCCCTTAGTGTAGTTGATGTACAAACATCAATTTTAAGCAAGCGTCCTATTGCATTCCCAATTTTTTTCTAGGATTTTACCATCATAAAATTTCGTTGGCAATTGAGGGAGTCTAATCCATACTGCCGAGGTAGTTAATTTTTCATTTGTTGCCACAAAATTGGTTTCCATCTTGAAATGGATAGGAAGTGGTCATTGATGAACCATAGTCCTTGATGGATAGATTTATCCATATTTTTTTTAAACTTGATAATATAGTAATCTTCTCCAAGATCAATTAGTGAGAAGTCTTCCGTTGGCCTCCATAATTCTTGGATCTTTTTTTTAAAATAATGGTGTAGCATGCGTTTTCCCACCAGCTTAACTATGATGGAGCTTTTCCATGGCTCATAAGTTCGTTGTCTGTTTTCTTCAGTTAACAATATTCTTTTAATGCCCCGTGCGTTGGAGATTAATGTATGCTCGAACGTTTCTTCTTCTGGGCGAATGGGGGGGGGGCGGGGGGGGGGAGAATTTTTTTTTGTGCTGGTTTTTTGTTGGTGGGGGAGGGGGGGGGGGGGGGGTGCTGTCAGGTCCATGTCAACCTGGGCAGTTAACATATCCTTGAAGGAGGATTTGTTCTTCCATTCATTTCATATGGATGTTTCTTGTACAATATCTAGGGGTTTAGGTGGAACAGTGGTTTCAGATTCATAGGATTGAGGATTCATCAAAGTTCGGTTGGGTTAACTCACTCAACAAGTACAAAGATGGCCCGACAATATCAGTACAAAAAAGGATGATAAAGAACACTCTTGAATTACCAAAATTATCAAAACCTCGACACTTTAGGGTGATTCAAGTGAAAAAGATAAAATCACTATCTAAAAATAATCTAAGAGAGAGACACATATCATAGAAACACCATGAGGCTTACAATATAATTATTGTAAGAAGGTGAGGGATTAAGAGTTTATTTTCTAGATTGCAATAGGTTGTAATCTAAAGTTTGCCCAGTTACTAAAGTTAAAGTCCTGCTAGTGTAGGTCGTGGTTTTTAATCCCTTGAGCTAGGAGTTTTTCACGTAAATATCGTTGTGTTCTTTACTTACTGATGTATACTGTAGGAACTAATAGAGAATCAGGTTCTCTATATAGTTTGCTGGACCCTTAGCTTACCTCAGTAATACATTAAATCATTAATATATAACTCCTACTATATTTTAAGTATAATCAAGGTACAATTTTTGTTATAATGAAGATTCCATGACATTTAGTTAAAAATATTAAGGGCTTATTTGGAAAGCTATCTTGTAATTGATTGATGTAATGCACAATTTGAAATATTTGTCTAATCACGTAATTACTTGATCAGTATGGAAATAGGTGTAATTAAGAGAGGTTAATTACGCTCTTTAATTTTTACGAGGGGCTTAACAATTTGAGGTAATTACATGGTGATTTTTATCTTTTTTATTTTTATTTTTTAAATTATAATGTTCTTTCTACTCTTTTTATTCCGGTTCATTTCTTTGTTTTGCAAATTCATATTTTTTCCTTCCTTTTTTTTTTCTTTATTATTCTTTTCCTTTATTTTTTATAGTAGTACTGCTACCTTTTTCATGAATTTTTTTGTTTTAACTATCTTTCATTTATTTTTATTTTTTACTTTTGGTGAGGTGAATAATTTATGTAATCAATTTGGATTAATAATTATGATAGTTTGCAAATATTATGCTTTGTTATAAGTTTCATAATAATATTTTTTATATGAATTATAACGTAGGTAGATTGGTAAATACTGTTTTTGGTTTGATCTTGTAAAATTTTATAAATTAAGTTGCGTGTGGAATTTTTATCTCAAAGGAGCAAAATATATTAAACGTAGCTCTTAGCTGAAATTATGCTCCAAACAATTCTTTCAGGTGTTTAAATAACAATTACATTTTCTAATAGAAAATAATATCTATTTTTTTTTTACTTATATACATAATTATTAGACATTAAAACTCGTTTATATATACAATAACAACGACGACAACAACATATCCATTATTATTCCACACTAAAACGCGTTTATATATGTTTTGAAAAAAAATGTATTTAATTTTTAAATAACTTTTATTTAAACAAAAAATATGTAACTTTGTAATGACACTTGTATAATCAAATATGACACCTGAAATTATATTGTAATTATATTATAAGAAATAAATATGTTATTGTAATTACTATGTTGCGTAAGTAATGGGCTGCATAATTACCATCATAATAATTACACAATCAAATAATTACACACAACTTTTCAAACAGACCCTAAGGGGTCATTTGGTTGGTGAGAAATTGGATAATAATCTCGGAATTAGATGCGAAATTATTTTATCCTGCTTTTGATTGAATTTTTAAATCTGTAATTAGCACTTAATTTATACCATAATGTGGTATTAATCTACCTGATATTAAAGGTGAGATAATAATCTCATGATTAAATATACTACACGGACAAAGATGCCATTTCCAAGGCTCTTTCACCAAAGCCCTTAAAGAAATTCAAGGTTAAAATCGACAATAAAATTTATCCAAACTTATTATTATACACTAAGTACATGTTTTATATTATACTATGTTATACCTTTTTTTAGTCTAATGACTAAATAATTTCCAATAAAAATATATCCACTAAATAATTTTGTCACTATTTAATTTTCATACTATAATCCTATTATTGTAACTTCAAAATAACGTATTCCTCAACCAAACAATTCCTATGAGTAAGTTAGTTTTGGTTATTTATAAAATGAATTGGAAAGTTCGAACCAATATTTTAAGGG
>ML254770.1:0-15118 GCA_005239495.1 Nicotiana undulata | reverse complement strand
GTGCGGGGGCGTGGTGGTGGGGCGGGGGGCGGGATGGGGGCGTAAAGCGAGATATTTTATCTCTGACAAGGCGAGGCGTAAGGCCAGAGATATGGAGCGTAAGTCCCACAAGTCTTTAAATTTTACTAATTTCAAGAACTTTAAGATAGTATAAAATAAAAAAATTATAAAAATTACATTAAAATCGCAAAATTATAACAAATAATCTATTTAAAATATTTATAAATTATAATTCAACGATGAATGATAAGAAAATGTATAGCATATACATAATATGCAAATTAGTTGCAACGTCGTTACAACTCAAACATCGAAAGTAATATATTCGATGAAATTTTTTATATGTATCTCTTAAGGAGTATTGAATCGTGAAAGAATTTTGATATTATAATTTGATTTTTTTTAAAATACTCCTTTTATTTAATATGTTTCTATTTGAAAGAGAATTTATATAAAAACATAATTCATAATTTAAATATGATTCTCTAGCATCATTTAATTTTAAGTTTCAACAAGTTAATAAAGTGACACATAATTCACTATACTACACCATAATAACTAATTATTTGTAAATAGTTACTAGCTAAATCTGAGATATAAATTTATTGTATCTCGTAAACGTGAAAAAATAATATTTAAAAAAATAATTATAAAAAAATTATGGACTATTATATAATAAAGACATAGCAAAACTTAATAAATAAATATTTTTAAATAAAAGATTTATTTAAAATTTACTAGCATAGCAGTCTTATTGGATAACATACAATAATTTTTATTTTAGTTAAGACATAAATCAAAGATTTATTAAAAAAAATTGAGGTTTTACAAGGTTAGAATTGCATACAAATCTATTAGGCGAGCCCAGTACACTGGACGTTGGACGTGTCCGGGGTGCAGGTCCCGACGGCCGCGGCATAAGTCTCATGAAGCTAAGCCCCACACATAAACTCAAAAGCGTTTTATGAGTGTTCCGTCCCAGAGCGATCCCCGGGCGAGTCCTAGTTCTGCATTTTAAAAGAGAGGTTCGAACCAAAAGAGCAATAAATATGTATGTAAATTAACATTTGTATTCTAGTACATAAAGTCCACATTGTTGAAGATATACATATCAGCTAAAGTACATTCATCTCCAAATATCATGAAGAAAGGTACGTCCATATACTTGAGAAGAAGTTAGAGAACTATTTAGTAATCTTTGTCATACTGTGGCACAATTTTAATTTTTTTTTAAATAGTAGTTGAATTTAATATTATAATAAATACAAAATTTCATATTTTGCGTGATAAACATGGTAAAATGTTGGGACTTTTACCTAGTTATACTATATTAGAAACTTATTTATCAATGTTCTCTATGTTTTGTAATTTTTAATAAGTATTTAGGTTTTTCTTACAAATTGTGTAGATTGCTTCTTAAAAGGCTCCCAGCCCATTATTAGTGTCTTCAATTAAGGGATTCAATTATATTCTTTCCTTCCCCCCCCCCCCCCCCCCCCCCCCCTCTTTCCTCTCTCCTTTTTTTTACAACAAAAATCCTTATTCTACGCCCAGAATCTTCATCTTTTCTCTTCCCACCATTGCCGATAATTTTATATTATTAAATCATCAATTGCATCGTTCTTTTGATGGGAGACCGGACAACACTGAAAATGAAGAAATATTCAGGCATTGTATGATAAATGTATCATAATTGTATTTAAATTGTATAAGATACATCAATACGTAAAACATAATTGTATCATACTTGTATCACAATTGTATATAACTTGTAGATGGTACATGAATATCCAAAATAATAACTGATACAATACTAATAAATTAATATATAATTATCATATATCTATGATACAAACTGTGAAATTCGTCACAATCTCACAATTGTTCTACAATCCTGAAAGAATTCTTACACAATTCTGATACAATTATGATAAAACTTAAAACCGACTCTAAACGTAAACTGATACAAAATAGAATTATACTTGTATTAATATTGTATCATGTATTGTTTTAGGTACAAATTGTGTTACAATTGTAATACAATTCTAAATTACGATACAACTTTGATCTTCATCTTTTTCAAGTTTCAATTTAAAAACATCCACCTAGAACCAACTCTAAACTTAAATTAAAATACAATATTATATTTTAATAGTATTAGTATTGTATAAGATTTGTCTTAGGTATTGATTACAACTCAAGTACAATTATGATACCTTTATTATACAATCGTAATACAATTCCGAAACTTCATCTTCCTCGAGTTTCATTATGAAATTCAACCTAAAACCAACTTTAATGCAGAGTGAAGCTTACCCACCACTTGATTGTAGAGTAAATCTTCGAATTTCTTTTGTATTGTATAAATAAGAAAGAGATTTTGGACGATTAACGAGAAAAATCGTATATCAACATCTTTGGAAGATGAAAAAAACTGCAATTTTTGGGGGATAACAGCGGAATAAGAGTGAGAAAGTGAGATTTTTGGGTTAGAAATATTATGGGTATCAATTGGGATTCTTACTGTGGGTAACTAGAGAGAGGTGAAGATTTTGGGGATTTTTTCCTACGGTGAAGGGATTTGGTAATTGCAAAGAGAGGTGATGGTTTTTGGGATGGGTTTCTTACGGTGAAGGAATTTTGGGTAAGTGCTTATTTTGGGTATCTTAAATATAGGATATTTTTTGTAACTGATACACACTATTTAAGGTGTGTTTTATTTCCTCCTTTTTAATGGTTTTGTATAAAACTAGTAAATATAGGTATAAAAAGTAATTAATAAGGAACCTAAATAAAGGTAGTAAATAAGTTTCTATCATAGTATAACTAGGTAAAAATTCCTAAAAGGGATGTTCTCTTACCACATATTCTATAAACCCAAAACTGTTACCAACCAACCAGGCTCACCAAAATGAGTAAAAATTGTGTGGGGTAGTCATTTTTTAAAGTGGTATTTACTTTTTATCCAGTATTTTTAATGTTTAGCAGTAGTAGCCACTAGTCTATTAAAATTAATATGAAAAAACTGTATTACCCTTTCTACTATCTCTTTCATGTGTTAGGGAGAAACCTAGCGAGCACACGGTCATGACAGACATTCCACAGGAAGCTCTCATGGTGAATTCTCTAGACTGGTTGCAAGTATTAAAAATGAAGGCTCAAAACCTGAGATTAGAAGTGGCCAACTCTTAGTAGGAAGACGACTCTAGTTTTGGATGCTGTCAAGGCTTCGATCGATAAAGGTTTCGAAACTATGGAGATTGTAAATTGATTGCTGCTGGTCACACAAATTGGATACTTGTATAAATTGGTGCTACGCTTTAAATTGCAGTATAGCTGCTCTGGTTTGCATGTGTGGTCGCATGCAATTATGGTGGTAAATGTATTTCTACGATGTATTTTTAGTTTTCTGCTACGTTATGGATCCTGAACTTACAGTTACAAGTTCAAAAGTTAAGGACAATAGGTCCTAAACTTACAGTTACAAGTTCAAAAGTTAAGGACACTTGGTCCTGAACTTTGAGTTTCAAGTTTAAAAGTTAAGGACACTTGGTCATGAACTTAGACTAACAAGCTCAAAAGTTAAGGACAATAGGTCCTAAACTTACAGTTACAAGTTCAAAAGTTAAGGACAATATGTCCTGAAATCCTGAACTTAGACTAACAAGCTCAAAAGTTAAGGACAATAGGTCCTGAACTTAGACTAAGAAGCCCAAAAGTTAAGGACAATAGGTCCTGAACTTAGACAAACAAGCTCAAAAGTTAAGGACAATTGTCACGACCCAAAATCCTAACCCAGGTCGTGATGGCGCCCAACAACGGGGTTAGGCAAGCCAACAAAAATTTCACTAAGTATTTCTTTTTACTTGATTCAATTATTCACCCATTTACCGAATTTCATAAGTTAAATCATGATATCGAAAGATAATAACTCAGTGGTAGATAAAATAGCTATAAAGAAGCGTGAGCCAACAAACGAACATAAATATATATATACAGCCCAAAAATCCCAAAATAACCACTACGTGTGTGCCGGGAACTAGTGTCACGAGTGTCGCGGGCATACTAACAGGATAACCAAAAGATAGAATATACAATACCACTGTCTGATTAAATAGACGGGGAACAAAAGTAAATGAGACTCCATGGTGCTGTTGGGGAATCGCCAGAAGAAGCAGCTCACTATGAAGTCAGGTCCGCGACGATCAATATCTAGCTCCGGTTTGATAACCACAAACACCAGCCTCAGAACCTGTACAATTAAGTACAGAAGTGCAAATGAGGACATATTAAATAAATATGTACCCAGTGATTATCCCGTCTAATCTCGAAGAAGTAGTGACGAGAGGTTGACTCGACACTCACTAAGGTCCAACAGTATAATATGCGACAGGATATAAAGAAAAGCAGTAGGCATGTAAGACAATAAGCAACAGTTACGTATAAAGCAAAGGAATCCAAGTAAATATCGGAACAAATAACAATGGCCACTTTCTTTCCCCCAAATATCCAATACAAGTCAATATCCATGAAACAATGCCAAATAATCATGCGCACACAGGAATAAGACAACCAGCCGGAGTCATAAGGAAAATATCTATGCACTGCCGAGGATCGAACGACCCGTCCCATAAGTGCATCTCTCAATGTAATCATATCATATCATAGTAATATTCTCGTCCATGCACTACCAAGGATCGAACGGCCCGTACCAAAAGTGCACCTTTCAATCCGCCGTGGCGTACGACCCGCTCCCATGAGAGTGGGGGAAATCACACATCACTTGCGGAATATAAATTGCGAAGCGATCACATGCCCAATGTAGCGGCAGCGGAGGGTGCCTCCGGGTCGCAGCATATGAGAGACAGAGGAATAGGCTATTCATTTTTTTAAATTCTATTGGCCAATAGATGTTGAAGCTGCATAGATTATTTACACACAATAACTTATAAAACTTACTTTCCGTAACCAATTCTTTTCAAATCAACAATTTCCATAAAGCCTCAGAGAAATAATACTATACAAAACATGATCTCATAGTACATATGGCATTACAAAGAAGCATATAAGGCATTACAAGGAAGCATATAAGGCATGCTGTGGGCCTAACTACCCGGACATAACAATGATAGCCGCTACGTACGGACACTTGTCACTTGGTGCATACGTAGCCCCCAAAACAAGTGCACATAGCATATAAATCACCTATGAGGACAATTCCCTCTTACAAGGTTAGAAAGGAGACTCACCTCGTGTCGAATCTACCTCTCGGACCGCGAATGCGCCCGACCGACCTATACAACTCGGAATGACATCAAAGTTTGCAGACAAGTCATAAATGACATAACGGAACTATTCCCGGTCTCAGAATCACATTCGGACCTCGATAACATAGATTCCCGTTTCAAACCAAATTTCCAACTTAAGAAAATCCTTATTTATATATTGGGCGCCGAAACGCCCCCGGTTTATTAAAAATCCATTCCGAACATACGCCTAAGTTCGAAATCATCATACAATGCTACTGACACTGCCGGAACTCGATTCCGAGGTCGTTTGCTCAAAATGTTGACCGAAGTCAAACTTGGCCAAATAGGCCAACCTTAAGGAACCAAGTGTTCCTATACTACTCAAAACACTTCCAAATCCTGACCCACCAGCCCCCGTTAGTCAGAAATCTCAAGAATTCGCTATGGGAAGTCTTATTTAAGGAAAGGGGTTGCAAAAACGTTAAAACGACCGGTCGGGTCGTTACATTCTCCCCCTCTTAAACAAACGTTCGTCCTCGAACGGGACTAGAATCGTACCTGAAGTGATGAATAGATGTGGATATCTGCTCCGCATGTCCTCCTCGGACTCCCAAGTTGCCTCATCGACTGGTTGGCCCCTCCACTGGACCTTCACGGCAGAAACTCTCTTAGACCTCAACTGTCGGTCCTGTCTATCAATAATAGCAATTGGCTCCTCCTCGAAGACCAACTTCTCATCTAACTGGATAGTGCTGAAATCAACCACGTGAGAGAAATCAGCATGATATCTCCGGAGCATGGATACATGAAAAATTGGATGAACTACGGATAAACTGGGAGGAAAATCTAGCTCATAAGCAACCTCTCCGACTCGCCTCAATACCTCGAAAGGACCTATAAACCTTGGGCTCAGCTTGCCCTTCTTCCCCAATCTCATAATGCCCTTCATCAGCGAAACCTTTAGCAGAACTTTCTCTCCCTCCATAAATGCTACGTCACACGCCCTCTGATCTGCGTAACTCTTCTGTCTGGACTATGTTGTGCGGAGTCTCTCCTGAATCAACTTCACCTTCTCCAAATCATCTCTCACCATATTCATGCCATATAACTTAGCCTCGCCAGGCTCAAACCAGCCGATAGGAGAACGACACCGCCGACCATACAAAGCCTCAAATGGAGCCATCTCAACGCTGGACTGATAACTATTATTGTACGAAAACTCAGCCTAAGGCAAGAACTGGTCCCACTGACCCCCAAAATCAAGCACACATGCCCTGAGCATATCTTCCAGTATCTGAACAGTACGCTCCAACTGGCCATCAGTCTGAGGGTGAAATGCTGAGCTGAGATCTATCTGAATGCCCATCTCACTGTGCAATGCTCTCCAAAAGTGCGAGGTGAACTGAGGACCTCGATCTAATATAATGGACACCGGCACCCCATGCAACCGGACTATCTCCCAAATGTAGATCTGGGCTAGCCTCTCAGAAGTATAAGTAGTAGCTAAAGGAATGAAATGTGACGATTTGGTCAGTCTATCCACAATGACCCAAACCGCATCAACCTTCCGCAAAGTCCGAGGCAACCCAACTACGAAATCCATAGTGATGCGCTCCCACTTCCACTCAGGAATGGGCATCTGCTGAAGTAGGCCTCCTGGCCTCTGGTGCTTATATTTGACCTGCTGGCAATTAAGACATCTAGCCACATACTCCACAATGTCCTTCTTCATCCGCCTCCACCAGTAATGCTGCTTCAAATCACGATACATCTTCGTCGCACCCGGATGAACAGAATACCGAGAACTGTGGGCCTCCTCTGAATCCTCTTCCTCAGGCCATCAACATTAGGAACACATAAACGGCCTTGGAGTCTCAAAACGCCATCCTCGCCCAAAGTAACCTCATTGGCCCTCCCCTGGACCACTGTCTCCCGAAGCTCTGCTAAGCATAGTTCATCAAACTGCCGGGCCTTAATCTCTCCCAATAACGAAGACTGAGCAACCACATGGGCTAGAACTCGACGAGGCTCCAAAAGATCTAATCTCACTAGGCGATTAGCCAAAGACCGAATGTCTAAGGCTAGAGGTCTCCCCTCTGCTGCAATGTAGGCCAAGCTACCCATACTCTCTTCCCTCCTGCTCAAGGCATCCGCTACCACATTTTCCTTGCCCGGATGATAAAGAATAGTAATATCATAATCCTTCAACAACTCAAGCCACCTGCGCTGCCTCAAGTTAAGATCCCTCTTCTTGAATAAGGGCTGCAGACTGCGGTGGTCTGTATAAACCTCACAAGACACACCATACAAGTAGTGCCTCCAAATCTTCAAAGCATGAACAATTGCCGCCAACTCCAAGTCGTGCACAGGGTAATTCTTCTCATGAACCTTCAGCTGGCGCGACGCATAAGCAATAACTCTCCCGTCCTGCATCAACACACATCCCAACCCGATGCGTGAAGCGTCGCAATACACAGTATACATCCCAGAACCGGAAGGCAATGTCAAAACTGGTGCTGAGGTCAATGATGACTTGAGCTTCTGAAAGCTCGCCTCACACTCATCGGACCTCGAAACGGGGCATTCTTCTGAGTCAATCTAGTCAATGGAGCTCCAATAGAAGAGAATCCCTCCACAAATCGGCGATAATAGCCTGCTAGACCCATAAAGCTCCTGGTCTCTGCAGCTGAAGTAGGACGCGGACAACTCTGAACTGCCTCAATCTTCTGTGGATCAACCTTGATACCTTCTCCGTATACCACATGCCCCAAGAAAGCCACGAAATATAACCAGAACTCACACTTGGAGAACTTAGCATATAGCTTCTGTTCCCGCAAGGTCTGGAGCACAACCCTCAAATGCTGCTCATGCTCACCTAGGCTCCGTGAGTAAATCAAGATGTCGTCAATGAAGACAATGATGAAGGAATCAATATACGGACTGAATACCCTATTCATCAAGTCCATGAATGCTGCTGGGGCATTAGTCAAACCAAAGGACATCACCAGAAACTCATAGTGGCCATATCTCGTACGGAACGCAGTCTTTGGAACATCTGAAGCCCGAATCTTCAACTGATGATAACCTGATCTCAAATCAATCTTAGAAAACACACGAGCACCCTGAAACTGCTCAAATAAATCATCAATGCGCGGCAGAGCATACTTGTTCTTAATGGTAACCTTATTCAACTAGCGGTAATCAATACACATCCGCATGGATCCATCTTTCTTCTTCACAAATAGAACTGGAGCACCCCATGGCGATACACTCGGCCCGATGAACCCCTTAACCAACAACTCCTCAAGCTGCTCATTCAACTCCTTCAACTCCTTAGGAGCCATACGGTACGTGGAAATGGAAATAGGCTGAGTATCTGGAGCTAAATCGATACAGAAGTCAATATCACGATCCAGAGGCATGCCTGGAAGGTCTGAAGGAAACACATCAACAAACTCTCGAACAACTGGCACCGAATCAATAGTCGGAGACTCGGCGGTGGTGTCTCGCACATAAGAAAGGTAAGCTAAATAACCCTTCTCGACCATATGCCGAGCCTTCATGAAAGAAATAACTCGGCTGGGTGCACTAACTGAAGAACCTCTCCACTCTAGCCTAGGCGACTCAGGCATGGCTAAAGTAACCGCCTTGGCATGGAAATCTAGCACACCATGATAAAGAGATAGCCAATCCATGCCTAGGATAACCTCAAAATCAATCATATCAAGCAATAAAAGATATGCTCTGGTCTCGAAACCGCAGAAAGTGATCACACAAGACCGATAGACCTGGTCTACCACCACAGAATCGCCCACAGGAGTAGACACATATATAGGAGAACCCAAGGACTCACGGGAACATCCAGAAAATGAGCAAATAGTGATGAAACATATGAATAGGTGGATCCTGGGTCAAATAATACTAAGGCCTCTCTACCACATACTGAGATAATACCTATGATCACGGCGTCTGAGGCCACTGCATCTGATATGTCCAGAATAGCGTAGAACCTAGCTGGAGCACCTGAAGAATGAACTCCCCAGAGTGAACATGAGCTAACTGGCCTCCCCCTCTAGGACGACCCCTGCCGACCTGTCCTCCACCTCTAGGTGGCCGGACTGCTGGTGCTGAACTCATAGGTTGGTAACCCTGCTGTACTGCCTTGCCCCGATACTTGGGATAATGCCTCTTTATGTGGCCTAGCTCCCCACACTCGTAACATCCCCCAGACACCATAGCCTGCTGTCCCGAAGAAGAAGACCCCTGAATATCCAGGAAGCGATGTGGACCCTCCGGCATAGCACTGAAATATGGACGGGAGGATCTCTGGTGACTGGAATAACCGCTGGGTGAACCCTAGGTAGCTGGAGGACGGTATGAACGCTCTGGCATGACACTGAACTGAGGCCTCACTGAACCACCTCGAGGAGGTAGTGGAGGTGCTGAATATGAAGGCCTGCTGGGCTGACCACCCCCGAACTGACCTCTGCTCCCAGCCGGAGCATCCCTGAAATCCCCTGAGAACATGGCCCTCTTGTCCTGCTGAGCCTCCTCCCTGCTCCCCGACCGATAACCCTCGATCCTGCGAGCAATGTCCACTACGAGCTGATAAGGGGTACCCATCTCCACCTCTCGATCTATGGTTGACCTAATACCCAGATGCAATCCTGCTACAAACCTCCGCACCCTCTCGGCATCTGTAGGCAATATCATGAGTGCATGGCAAGATAGCTCTGAAAACTTGACCTCATAATCTGTCACCGACATCTGCCCCTTCTCCAGCCGCTCAAACTGACCCCGCAGCTCTTCCCTCTCCGAGGGTGGAATATATCTGTCCAAGAACATCTGTGTGAACTGCTCCCAAGTAACCAGAAGAGAACCTGCTGGCCTGCTGAGTATATAAGACTGCCACCACTTGCGAGCTCTGTCCTTTAACTGAAAGGTAGTGAAGTCGACCCCATGGGACTCAAAAATCCTCATGTTGTGCAGTCTGTACCTGCACCTGTCAATAAAATCATGGGCATCCTCGCCCTGCTCACCCCTGAAGACTGGAGGGCGCAATCGAGTCCATCTGTCCAATAACTTCTACTGATCGCCCTATGCAACTGGTCTAGGCTCTAGTGTTGTTGCTACAGGCTGGACCCCACCCACGGGCAGTGTACCCGGGGTATGATATGCTGCTGCTGCCTGTCCTACGGCCTGGGCGGTAGGGGTATGAACTCCCCCTCCCGCCTGAGAAGTGGCAGGATCTACTGAAAATAGGCCAGCCTGGGACATGGTGTCCATGAACCTTATCATACGACCCATGATCTCCTGGAAGCCCGGCGCCGTCATAAAGTCCACTGGGGCAGGTGCTACTGGAGGCACCTCATCCTGCTCCTCTATGATAGGGTCCTCTGGTGGTGCGACTGGTATAGCTCTGGGACGCCCTCGCCCCGTACCTCGGGCAGGTGCCCTACCCCTGCCTCTACCACCACCTCGAGCGGCGGGGGAAGCGACATCTCCCGGATAAGGAACATCGGATGTGCGCGTCCTCACCATCTGTGAGAGAATAGAATAACAAGTTGAGTACATCATCGATTGCACGATAGAATATGAATAAAGAGAAGTTTCCTAACACCCTATAGCCTCCTGAACATAAGTACAGACGTCTCCGTACCGATCCGCAAAACTCTACTGGGCCTGCCCGTGACTCGTGAGACTTACGTGAACCTAAGGCTCTGATACCAAGTTGTCACGACCCAAAATCCTAACCCAGGTCGTGATGGCGCCCAACAACGGGGTTAGGCAAGCCAATAAAAATTTCACTAAGTGTTTCTTTTTACTTGATTCAATTATTCACCCATTTACCGAATTTCACAAGTTAAATCATGATATCGATAGATAATAACTCAGTGGTAGATAAAATAGCTATAAAGAAGCGTGAGCTAACAGACGAGCATAAATATATATATATACATCCCAAAAATCCCAAAATAATCACTACGTGTGTGCCAGGAACTATTGTCACGAGTGTCGCGGGCATACTAACAAGTTAACCAAAAGATAGAATATACAATCCCACTGTTTGATTAAATAGACGGGGAACAAAAGTAAATGAGACTCCATGGTGCTGCTGGGGAATCGCCAGAAGAAGCAGCTCACCGTGAAGTCAGGTCCGCTACAGTCAATATCTAGCTCCGATCTAATAACCAGAAACACCAGCCTCAGAACCTGTACAATTAAGTACAGAAGTGCAGCATGAGTACATATTAAATAAATATGTACCTAGTGAGTATCCCGTCTAATCTCGAAGAAGTAGTGACGAGAGGTCAACTCGACACTCACTAAGGTCCAACAGTATAATATGCGACAGGATATAACGAAAAGCAGTAGGCATGTAAGACAGTAAGCAGCAGTTACATATAAAGCACATGAATCCAAGTAAATACCGGAACAAATAACAATGGCCACTTTCTTTCCCCCAAATATCCAATACAAGTCAATATCCATGAAACAATGCCAAATAATCATGCGCACACAGGAATAAGACAATCGGCCGGAGTCATAACAAAAATATTTATGCACTACCGAGGATCGAACGGCCCGTCCCATAAGTGCATCTCTCAATATAATCATATCATATCATAGTACAATTCTCGTCCATGCACTGCCGAGGATCGAACAGCCCGTACCAAAAGTGCACCTTTCAATCCACCGTGGCATACGACCCGCTCCCATTAGAGTGGGGGAAATCAAACATCACTCACGGAATGTAAATTGCGAAGAGGTCACATGCACACACAATAACTTATAAAACTTACTTTCCGTAACCAATTCCTTTGAAATCAACAATTTCCATAAAGCCTCAGAGAAACAATACTATACATATCATGATCTCATAGTACATATGGCATTACAAGGAAGCATATAAGGCATGTTGTGGGCCTAACTACCCGGACATAACAATGATAGCCGCTACGTACGTACTCTCATCACTTGGTGCGTACGTAGCCCCCAAAACAAGTGCACATAGCATATAAATCACCTATGGGGACAATTCCCTCTTACAAGGTTAGAAAGGAGACTCACCTCGTGTCGAATCTACCTCTCGGACCGCGAATGCACCCGACCGACCTATACAACTCGGAATGATATAAAATTTTGCACACAAGTCGTAAATGATGTAACGGAACTATTCCCGGTCTCAGAATCACATCGGACCTTGATAACATAAATTCCCGTTTCAAACCAAATTTCAAACTTAAGGAAATCCTTATTTCTATATTGGGTGCCGAAACGCCCCCGGGTTATCAAAAACCCATTCCGAACATACACCCAAGTCCGAAATCATCATACGAAGCTACTAACACTGTCGGAACTCGATTCCGAGGTCGTTTGCTCAAAATGTTGACCGAAGTCAAGCTTGGCCAAATAGGCCAACCTTAAGGAACCCAGTGTTCCTATACTGCTCAAAGCACTTCCAAATCCTGAACCACCAGCCCCCGAAGTCATAAATCTCAAGAAGTCGCTATGGGAAGTCTTATTTAGGGGAACGAGATCCGATAACGTAAAACGACTGGTCGGGTCGTTACAACAATAGGTCCTGAACTTAGGCTAAGAAGCCCAAAAGTTAAGGACAATAGGTCCTGAACTTAGATGTAATGACTCGGTCTGTCGTTACGTAAAACCTGCATTATAACTGTTTTTAGTGGATTATTATATATTGGTTATTCTATTATTAATGTATTAGAGTTGATAGGCTTGAAATCTAAATGGTTAAATGAGAATTCAGTCACTTAGTCCTTAAGAACAACCTTAAAATAGGAAAAGTCAACTAAGAGTTGACTTATTAGTAAACAACCTCAGAATGCGGATTTTATGGCTCGGATAGCTTCGTTAGGTAATTTGGGACTTAGGATTGTGTTCAGAATAATTTTGTGATGTCCGGTGTAGAATTAGGCTTGAATTGGTGAAAGTTAATTTTTGGCGATTCCGGACAGCAGTGGAAAATAGGCTATCAGGGTCGGAATGGAATTCCAACAGTTGGAACAAGTTCGTAATGTCATTTTGGACTTGTCTGCAAAATTTCAGGTCAATCGGAGTTTATTTGGATAGTTTCGGCAGCATTAGTGAATTTTAGAAATATCGAAGTTCTTAGGCTTGAATCCGATGCAAATTTGGAGTTTTGATGTTAGTTTTGGTGTTTTGAGAGTGAAACTAAGTTTGAATGATGTTATGGGGTATGTTGGTAAGTTTGGTTGGGGTCCCGAGGGGCTCGGGATTGATTTCGGGTGATTAACGGACTCATTCGGACTTGAAAACATTCCTGGTTTCTGGTTTTTGTGCAGCAGGTATTCCTTCTCTGCGATCGCGTAGGGAGAGTCGCGATCCCGTAGTTCAATCGTGAGGGGAAGCATTTTTGTTCTCTGCGATCGCATAAAGGCGTCCGCGATCGCAGAGGTCAGGCAGGTCAGGCATTGCGATCGCGTGAGGGGATTCGCGATCGCGTAGGGATAATGCAGGCGCGTGGGGGCAAGGTTGAATAGTCTTCGCGATCGCGTGAAGGGGGATGTGATCGCGTGGGGTTTTAAGAATGTGCTCCGCGATCGCGATAGGGATTCCGCGATCGCGGTGAAAAGATAACTGGGCAGTTAAATAATAAACCCTCCGCGACTTAAACACTCTTTTACACCATTGTTGAGCGGAGGAGAGATTTTTGGGCGATTTTGAATAGGGAAAATCCTTGTTCTTCATTGAGGTAAGTGTTCTAGTCATTAAAACTCAATTATGGGTGATTATAGACCATAATCCCAGCCTTTAATTCATGAAAAACAGTAGAAAAATAGGATTTTGGGGCATGAGATTATGAGACCTTCAAGGGTCGATTTGAGGGGTCAAACGGACTCCGATTTTGGTGTTCTTTATATGTACGGACTCGTGGGAAGATGAAGAACACTTTTCTGTAAAGATTTCTGAGTTTCGGGACGTGGGACCGGAGGTCGGGTTTGCCCGGTTTCGGATTTTTGAGTAAAATTTATATCTTTCGATTGGAAATTGTTCCTTAAGCCCATATTGATGATAAAAATCTGAACTTGGTAGATTTGGAGCCTTCGGAGGTTGATTCGAGAGGCAAGCGCATTGCGAAATAGTTTTCGGGCTAGTTTTGAGGTAAGTAATGTCTTTAAATCTTGTCCTGAGGGTATGAAACCCCGGACTATGCACCCTTTCACGGGCTTTGAAGATTCGGGATTCTGATATCCCGAAGACGACCTTCAGGACCAGATACGGTCATTATGAGTTTCTGGTTATGTCATTTGGGCTGACCAATGCTCCGGCAGCGTTCATGCAANTTCATTGATGACATCCTTGTTTATTCTCGTAGCCAGGAAGAGCATGCTCAGCACTTGAGAATCGTGTTGCAGAGGTTGAAGGAGGAGAAGCTTTATGCAAAATTCTCTAAGTGTGAGTTTTGGCTTGGTTCAGTAGCTTTCTTGGGGCACGTGGTGTCTAGTGAGGGTATTCAGGTTGATCCGAAGAAGATTGAGGCGGTGCAGAGTTGGCCTAGACCGTCTTCAGCTACAGAGATTCAGTGTTTCCTTGGTCTGGCGGGTTACTACCGTCGCTTTGTGGAAGGATTTTCTTCTATTGCTTCACCTCTGACCAAATTGACACAGAAGGGTGTTCTATTCAGATGGTCCGATGAATGTGAGGAGAGCTTTCAGAAGCTCAAGTCAGCTTTGACCACAACTCCGGTATTGGTGTTGCCTACTAGTTCGAGTTCTTATACGGTTTATTGCGATGCTTCTAGAGTTGGCTTGGGAGCAGTGTTGATGTAGGACGGTAGGGTGATTGCCTACGCGTCAAGGCAGTTGAAGGTGCACGAGAAG
>ML254769.1:4436-25769 GCA_005239495.1 Nicotiana undulata | reverse complement strand
ATATGAATTAGGATTGAATGGTGAAATTGATATAATAAATATATATATATATATATATATATATATATATATATAATAAACGAGTTGAGCATTTGTAGTAGACTAGTGTTGTTGAGTCACTTCTAGAGGCTTTTCCTTGTCACTTTGCTGTTGCACTTCTTGAAACTGCTTGTAAATGAGGGAGTTATTCAATTGAGAGGCATACTTGAGATTAATTATTGGTACCAACCAAATTCATAAGTTAATGCTTAAATAAAAAATGTGAATTGTGAATACGAGCAATGCAACTTGTGCTTAACAGAGTAGAACCTCATTGAGTTAGTAGTTTTGATTTGCTTGAGGACAAGCAAAAGTCTAAGTTGGGGGTGTTGATGAGTGGCGATTTTACCACTCATTTTGGCCTCTTTTCAGTAGATTTTGTGTTGCTAAATTGATATTTGAGGTTGCTATCAGTGTATAATTGCTCTATTTGCAGGAAAATGATGCCATGAAGTGGTTAAGGTCAAATTGGAGTGAAATTGAGCAAAAGAGAGTAAAGAAGAGAAAAGAGGGGAGCAATGGCCGAATGCGATCGCATATGCAACATGCGAATCGCATTTCGAGCCCAGAGATCGCATACCGCAACAGAAAGTTGAGTCAAGTTTAATGAGTGAAATGCGGTCGAATATGCGATCGCATATCTCAAATGCGGTTCGCATTTGAGTCGCATCACCATCTGATGCCTGAAGCTACATTGTAAATGCGACGCACGAATGCGATCGCATATAACTAATGCGGACCGCATATCTCAAATGCGACAACCCTCTGGGACCTTGGGTTTTGATGTGCGACGGAAAGAATGAAGATGCGAATCGCATCCCTGATATTCGACAGGGATGTGATCGCATATCAGTCCGACAAGGGTGTTTTTGTCCACTTTTCACTCGAATTTTTGGCCCTCTATAAAAAGCATACCTTGGCAACAATGTAGAGGAGATACATATCGGTAGAGATCGATTTTTGGCATATCTTTGGACATATTTTGAGCTTTGTAAATATATTTTGAGTAGAGAAGAACAAGTATTGAAGCTAGGGCTTTGCACACACACTTGGGTCTTGAAGATTTCACCATTGTGGTTAAGGATTTCTTACCCATTTATGTTTATTTCTTCATTTCCTTGTTTTGTATTGAATATCTAAGTGTGTAGTATTTTTCCAACACTTGAATATGGTTTATGGGAATATTCATGTTTAAAGTGTGGATTAAATACCTTGTTGTGCTTATGTATTGAATGATTTTCATATATTTGTGAAGTGGGTGTTTGTTATTTTAATTATTCTTGTTCTTTAATGTTTCCAAAGGGATTAGCTAACCCTAGGACTCGCCCATTAACTCCGAATTAGTTTTGGAAAAGATTATTTGGGGTTGGGAAAGATTAATTAACAAGAACTTGAGGATTTAACCCTCATTTTATAGATTCTACCTAGGGATAGGATTGAACTACTTGTAGCCAAACTCGGAAGTGCTTAATCTCCTAATTGGGTTAGGGATAATTCAATTAGGAAGTCTTGTTAGTCTTTGGGAAAAGCTAATTAAGAAATGTTATCCGTGGCTAATTAACATTACCCGCTCATATTTGTAAAATCGTGAAATACATTGGATCGTTACTCGAGTGTAATACCCGAAGCATCGATACTTGTTGCCATCGATCATTTTAATTGCTTTCTAGGTTAGTTTATATTTTCGCATTTAGTTATAAACAATTATCAAAAACCCAAAATCATATTTGTTTGGCACTGCACGATAAGTGATAATTCTCTAGCATTCCTAAACGCCCTCATATTGTTCTCTGTGGGATTCGACCCCAACCTTGTTGGGTTACTATATTTGACAACGATCGCTTACCCTATTTTAAGGTGTAAATTGAGCGTATCACACTCCCGTCTTGGGGGAGTTACGAAGTATTATTTATGTTGCATGGGGTGATCCTATAGGCTAAAATCTAGGACCCCCCCCCCCCATCCCTATTAAATAGTTTCTTCGCTTTCTTAGACTAATTCGCTTAATTTAAGTTCGACCGGGAACCACCGTTGTGGACCTCGAGAGGTGTCTAACACCTTCCCCTCAAGGTAATTTGAGCCCTTACCTGATCTCTGGTGATGCAAACTGGTATAACCTGAGTTATTTTCTATAGGTGCTCTAACGCACCTTAATCCGTTAGGTGGCGACTCTAACAACCAATTCCTTTTCCCTACTCTCTCAAAAGAAGTTGTCAAATGTCGAAACCCGATTTCGCGAGAAAAAGGGGGCGCGACAGCAGATAAACAACGAAACAGATATAAGTGCATAATATGATCCTCAACAGAAGAATAAACACCAGGTCTTCAATAATCGGATAGTGCCTTGAATGGAATACGTAATGATCAACACCAGATAAAAGGACAATCTCAAGTTAGAAAAACTCACGGGTACACTGACTTCTTGTCACATATTGCGCACGATTCTGCGAGCGTCCCGATCCCATAAGAGTGGTTTATAGAACTGCCGAGTCGAACAACCCGATCCCATAAGAGTGTGTTACAATATTCTGCCGAGGCTAATGGCCCGATCCCACTAGAATATGTTACTCTACTAAGGCGAACGACTCAATCCCATAAGAGTATTGCTGAGGCGTTCAGCCCAATCTCATTAGAATATGAAACTTTAACTGGTCATTGACCCTCTCACAAATATACGTGTGAGTTATGAAATTTAAGAAAACTTTCCGATGAATGCGCACAACATGGGAGAAATCGTAAGGGAAGTACAATTTCCACGGCTAATCAAGTAGCTCGTCAAGTATCTAAAAGTAGCAGGTCCATTACTATACAAGAGTCTAATCTCAGTTCACGATGTGAAATAAAGTATTTAAACATGCAAGAACAACTCAAATAGTACAATTAAAGCATGGCGTGAGTCTAAGTCTACCAGAACATAATCAAGAATTCTAGCATACGCACAGACACTCGTCACCTCATACGTGCGTAGCACCCGTAATATGTAGCACATAACAAAGATAATACCTACGGGGTAAATTCCCCCTCACAAGGTTACACAGGAGACTTACCTCCCTCCAAAATATGATAATCAACTCCAATGCCTCACTAACTCCTCAAATCAATACTGAATGATCCGAAAATAGCCAAACAACGTGCAAACCAATCAAAATATACTCAAAGACTCGTAGTATAACAATTTGTAATAATTTCTAACTCCGCTCGAAAAGTCAACAAAGAAAAATTTCGAAGATAAAACATTACCCATAGCACCATGAACTCAAATATACATTCATTCCTAATTCCATGTCAAACTTTGTGGTCAAAATCCAAAAATATAAGTTCTAGGTTTTCTTCTAAAATCTCACAATTCTAACATTTTTTTCATGTTAAAATACATATATAATCCTTTTTTTTTAACTCACAATGGGCGGGAATCACTTACCACATGATAGATGATGAAAATGGCACTCGAAAATTGCCCCCAAGGTCGTCTCCAATGAGACAAATGAGCCAAAACCCGATTTGAAACTTTTGTACACTGCCCAGGTGTCCTTTGCGAACGGCACATGCCTCGCGTTCGCGGAGCACACTTAGCTTCAGCCCCCAAAATCTTCTATGCAAACGCAATGGTCTCGCGAACGCGAAGCTTTACCGGGCTGCCCTTTTTCGAACGCAGCCATGCCTCCGCGAACGCGAAGACCAAGTAGATGTCTAGGCCCAGCTTCTTCATCGTAAATGCAAACCAAGCATAGCGAACGCGGAGCACCGCTGTCCAAACCTTCACGAACGCGACTCCTTAATCGCGAACGCGAAGAACAAACAACCTCCAACTCAAATCATTCTTCTAGAACACCTCCATCCCTTCGCGTTCGCGAAGCACAACACCATAAACCAACACTAGCAACAGCAAATCATCCAAACTTTGTCTGAAACCATTCTGAAACACACCCGAGCTCCCCGGGAACCAGTCCAATCATACCAACCAGTCCCACTACCTTACTGAGACTTGTCGAAGGCTCGAAACGCCACGAATAACATCAGAACCACAAATCGACGATCAAAACCTTCACTTAACTTTCAAACATTCAAACTTTGTCGAATGCATCCGAATCACACTTAAACATTTCGGAATGATGCCAAATTTTACATACAAGTCACAAATCACAATACGAACTTATTCCAAGGCTCGGAATCACAAACGGAAAATCAATAACACCAAAGCCAATTTCAAATCAAACTTAGAAAATTCTAAAATTTTCAAAATGCCAATTTTCTAGAATAAGCGTCGAAACGCTCCCGGTCCATCCGAAACTCGATCCGAGTATATGCCAAAGTCCAAATTATCGTATGAACCTATTAGAACCTTCAATTCCCGATCCCCATGTCGTTTACTCAAACACCAAACCTTGGTCAACTCTTTCAACTTAAAGCATCTGAAATTATAATTATTCTTCCAAATCAAATCTCAACTTCTCGAAAATCGAAATCAACCACACGTGCAAGTCATAATACATAAAGTAAAGCCACTCAAGGTGCCAGAGTTCAAAACGACCGGTCATGAATGGACATGTAACTTTTACTTTATTGCATCATATTCTTTAATATAGTTTATAAATGAAAAGTCATTCAACTTACCCATCACTAAACTATTATTGACAATCGAAAAATAACTTAGAGCCCGTTTGGACTTGACTATTTTTTTCTCTTTTTTCCAAAATGTTCACTTTTTTTCAGAATCAGCGTTTGCTCATAAAATTTCAATTTTCACTTGAAGATGCATTTTGAAAATTTTCGAAGTTGAAAAACTACAAAATGTTATTTTTCAAAATTCACTCAAATCACTCACAAAACTTCAAAAACAACCCAAAATTATATTCATCCCCAAACACAACTCTAAATTTCAAATACCATTTTCACTTGAAAAAAACTTTCACCTTTTTTTGAAATTTTACTATTCTTTTGTCCAAACGCCCACTTAGATTCGCGTAACACTGTGGAAATACATGCCGCTCCGCCAAAGAAAGATGATGGAGAGTTGACCGAACCCGGCCTAAAAGACTGGTGGAAAAAGTAGTTTCATATAAAATACCTCCTTTGTTTCTTCCTGGTGACTTTCTGTTAGATAATAGCCTTTCTACTTGAATCAGTACATGTATGTGGAACCAAAATAAGTAGGGCATGACAACATTTCATGCTAAACATGCATTTAATACAAAAATATAGACCAAGGAACTAAAGGTTTCTAATCTCCTTCCCCAGAAAGTGAAAAATGAAGCATCTACACTAATCCTGCAAATCTAAATTAAGATACAGCATTACAACAGAACTGACAATTAAGTTAACACAGAAAAAGGATGAGTTCGACTCCGTGAATGTTCACGACAACAACTACACCTCCGTCCCAAACAAATTGGAGTCGGCCATAAATTTTTACTGACCACATTCCTCCATTCAATGTTACATTGAGATCTCATGGAGTCGGTCAGAAAAATTCGAGTTCATTGAAAAGCCTCGTCGATTAATTGTTTCTCTTTTACTGCATAAATCTTCCAAGGGAAATATGTACATCTAAGGCAGATATCCAGCAACAACTAGGCGTCGGACCTGATAAAAGACGAAGCCATGAACCAACTTTTCTCCAGTTTCTAAGATAGCTAATTTTCTGCCACGGAAAAAGAATCAGAATTTATCTTGATGCCTTTGCCGTAAGCAGCAATGAGAAGAGCCTCAGCTCGACCTGAAAGGTTAAGAAAGAATCATGAAATAATATGTAAATGGTGAATGGAAAAATATAAAAGTTGTTAGACTATTAGCATATAAGATCTTTTTTTATTGGTTTCCCACCCGGTGTTCGGTACCCGCATTGGAGCCCGACTATATCCGGATTCACGCCGGGTAGGGCCCCATTCGGAGGAAAGCGCTCCCTACCAAGGATTTTTCCATACCCAGGGCTCGAACCCGAGACCTCAGCATATAAGATCGTGATGCAACATCTGGAAGTTAAGGGTATGAATATTGATTTAGAGGCCAAAACATGATCAACAACAACAACAACATACCCAGTAAAATCCCACTAGTGGGGTCTGGGGAGAGTAGAGTGTACGCAGACCTTACCCCTATCCCGAAAAGGGTAGAGAGACTGTTTTCAGAAGACTCTCGGCTCAACAAGAGAGACAATAATATCAGAAAAGAAACAAAAGAAAAGGCATGTAACAACAAAAGATGCCAGAAAGAAAATAATAACAACGAATAAGGGAAATGACAATAACACAAAACTATGCAACCAACCATGTGAACACAGCATAGACCGCTAACAAACCTAAACAAAACTCTATCAGACTACCCAGTACAAAGAGGGAAGAACTCTCGACTACCCCCTACCCGGTACAAAACATGATCAAGGATTGTATTTAATTGATAAATTTTGAGACTTGTCGCTTGCGTGTAAAGCTTGCAACAAAAAGGTTCAAGGAATTTCACCAACTGGAAGATTTTTGGAAATAAGCTTCCAACTAATTTTTAAAGCCAAAACTACACATTGTAAGAAAAGTATAAGAGGGTACCAAAAGCCAAAATTTAAATTATGGAAAGAAAGAAAAAAGAGAGACAAACTTATAAACTAAAAGAGCAAGTATACCATATTCACAATTCTGATAGTGTATACATGTTTAGGATCAAGACGAAGTTAACACCTAAGAGCCAGTGCATGTGACCGGTTCTAATCGCTCTGTGGATCAATTCTGGTATTTAAGTGAAGGGTAGAGGAGTAAGCCCATTATTAACAGAGTTTTAGAGCTGGAAATAGTGTTCTTTTCGGGTTTTTTAAAAAAAAAAAGATTAAATAAATGTGAAACGCGGAGTTTTCAATCTTACAGCCAGAGAAAAGCAAGGACTTATAACAAGATATCTTGGAAAAGTTGCAAGGAATATTTTCTGAATCTTAAATGTTTGATGACGGATTAAGGACATGTCCATAACAAAAGGTTCGAATTGAGTATCAGACAAGTCTTTTTTTTATTTTTATAGATGAGATACTCCACCTGACCAGTGATTTTGACCCAACATGAACATTGGCAAGCATCACATGTTGCTGCCCGTCATGTCCCTTTTCTTGATAGATGAATAATCTGCTGAAACGATTGCTGTTGATTGACGAGTTTAGGCTACAACAACAACAACCCAGTAAAATCCCACCAGTGGGGTCTGGGGAGGGTAGAGTGTACGCAGACCTTACCCCTACCCCAGAGGGGGTAGAGAAGCTGTTTCCGGGAGACCCTCGGCTCAGAGACAATAGAGAGTTTAGAATAACCATTAAAAAATAAGAAGCCATAGATCTTTTTACAGAACTATAAAATGTTTAGGAGATCGGGTCAAGTATACCAACCATGATCTTTCTTCCTTTTCAATAAAGAACTCAAAGAGGGAAACAATTCAGATGCAACTTCCCTGCTGTAATCCTGCCAAGACATTTAATTGGATGACAAATATTAGATGACGACTCCAGGAAATTTTGGAGATGCTGCAATTTTTGCAAGAAAATCTTTTTTCTTTTTTTCTGAAAGAGAAAAAAATCTTTTTAGTACAAATTTGCTAGAGACTCTCTACCTTCTCATGGTAGGTGTAAGGTCTGCGCACGCGCTATCCTCCCTAGACCTCATTTGTGGGATCACACTGGGTTTGTTGCCATAGTACAAATTTGCAAGAGCAAACAAGAGCAAAGCAAAAAATCTAACTAGATGGACCTTTTGGTTCATGAAAATGCAAAAGCAAAAGGCTTGAATAATAAAGTAAATCCAATCCAGAGGATAGTATTTTTTTTATAACCAATCTAGAGGATAGCATGTTTTTATGTTCAACTAAGTGGAGGAACTATAGACGAACCTTGTTTGAGCGTTCTTTTGTAAGTTGAAACTCACTCTTCCATGCACTTGATGGCACTGGAATGACGGAGAATCCCGAAGCAACTAAGATCCCGATCCACATTCCGTAGCCAAATCCTCCACTCCACCATCCCTTGATAGTGCAAAAATATATTGATTAGTGATTAAAAAAAACAAAGAAGATATGCTAGAGAAGTTCTATCCACCTAAAAAGAGGTAATGTTAAATGGCATTTTAATATTTTCTGACTTTCTTGTAATTACTTTGTGGTAATGACACTTTCTAACCTGCCTTTACCTACAGAAAGTCTCTTAACTATGATAGCATTAGAGACCTCCATCAAGAATCTATAGAATAATACAACATTGCAATCAAAAACGAAAATTCCTAGTATTCGAGAAGCCTAAGCCCACCCGCCCATAACCCTGTGTTGATAAGGGGCGCAATAAGAGGCGGACCCAGGATTTGAGCATGACGGGGGCACCATTTTCTTATGCATATCAATTACTAGTGATAAAGTTCGGCGTGTAACTCTATAAAACATAATGAGTATAATAATATATTTATCAGCAAAATATAAATTTTAAGTTCACATTTTGGCTCTAAGACTATTTGCAGAAAACAAAATTTTGATACCAAATTATTTTGATATGTTAATATTTTTAAAAGAAATATTTTTTACTCAAATTAAATTAAAAGTCACTCAAATAAACTTACTGTTTCAGCTGAAGAAAGTCTCAAACTCAATAATCCTCGTTGATTCGGACTGTCGAAGTCAAGCTTGAGCAGACGCACAATAAGGTTAAAACAATCGTTTGAAAAAGTGTTTTTATTTTTTAGCTGAAGGGGTGAGCAAAGGTTTTATTTTTGTTTGAAAAAGAGAGGTGAGAGGCAGAAGGGTTACTTTTATTTTTGAGTTTGAAAAAGGTTAAAACTTTAGGTTCATTATTGGGTACAAGTACTTAAATTCAAAAAAGATAAAATAAAACTACTAAGACCTAAGTTAATAGTCGTTGAATTTAAAAAAATTAAAAGAAAATAAAAAAGAAAAAGTATAGGAACTGGTTTCAAACCTGGGTTCATCAAGTAACTGAAGCTCTCAAGCTAGCTATAAAAGCCATCTCTTCCGTCCTGCTTTTGTTGTTATGGGGGCCAGGAAAATTATTTAAGGGGTCCCCCTGTGTATATACAGATATATATAAAATATATTTATTGTATTTTTTCCGAGGTTAACGGGTTCCTATGACCCCCCTAACCCTAAGGTAGGTCCGCCTCTGGACGCAATGTGTACTAGCCTTACTAAGTGGGCGTTTGGACATAAGAATTGTAAAATTTACAAAACAAAACTGAAATTTTTTTCAAGTGAAAATGGTATTTGAAAATTAGAGTTGTGTTTGGACATGAATATAGTTTTGGGTTGTTTTTGAATTTTTGGGAATGATTTGAGTGAAAATTTTGAAAAACAAATTTTTGAAGTTTTTCAAATTTTCGAAAAATTCTAAAATTCATCTTCAAGTGAAAATTGGAAATTTTATGGTCAAACACTGATTTCGAAAAAAAAGTGAAATTTTTTCGAAAAAAGTGAAAAAACTCTTATGTCCAAACGGGCTCTAAAATTACCTCCCTGAAACATCACAATATCTCAGCCAACCACAACTACAAGTTGAATTGTTACTTTGTGAAAGTTCATAAATCTTTCCACCTCATTACCAAATAAAAGAAAATCAAGTCTTCCCATCTCTTTAGCATAATAAACCAGCCAAAATAACAGATGCTAGTTGCTGGATGATACTACAAGCACATACTTGACTGTAACGATCTGGTGAAGCTCTGAGGGGAATGATATGCATGGCCCACTAAGTGTAGATGCATATGTTATGCGGTCCATTAGTAATAAACACTCATGAATGCAGGTTTATTTGATGGCACAAGTTTTAAAGAGCAACTGGATATGAAAGTATCTATCATCATTTAAACAAAATTGATAGGCTAGCGACAGTACATACTGGCATTATTGTTAATGATATTGCTAACCTGCTTACCATCTTGAGGATACGGAGTTGATTGTTCAACATACACAGTTGTTCCTGAAAACAAAATGAAATATCTCAGGTGATTCTAAGTACTTATCCAAAAAAAATACTTATTAAATAAAGTAGTTGTCCTAGTGAATTTTAATAATTCAACTACATTTGATAAGACCATAAACAGGAAAAGATCGCTCATCTGCAAGGAAATTTATGACTACAAATACGCAATCCCAACTACTTAGAATTGGCTAGACGAATCCTCAATGTTCATTCTGCTCCATCCGGAACCGTTGCATTCCAATACATCATCAAGGAAATTTGCACTCTCTAAATCCTCTATGTGACTCCAAGAAAGGACAGATAGCTTCTTCTCAAAGCCAAGATAGCACTACAACCTTTTTCGTCCGACGTAATTATTTGAACCGCAAGAAAATGGTCTGAAGGATGAGTTCAGGAAAGAAGACATCGCACCATATTCATATCTTTTAGACTAGTTTTAACCTAAGTTTGCTCGGACTTGGACTCGAGTGCAGGTGTCCGATACGAGCGCGGATCTAGAAATTGGATCCTTCATGATCTAAATGTTAAGATTCGGGGCTACAGATACAGGTGCAGGGATTCAGCCAAAAATAATTCAAAATAAAAGTTATAAAAATATGTCTAAATTATGAGAAATTATGTGGAAAAACCATAAGGTAGTCCGGGAAGGAGAATATATTGATCAAGAGGATAATCGAAGAAGGAGATACAAGGAAAATGACTGACGTAGAAATTTCTACATACAAGGTATTCCATTTTCTTCAATTTCATCCTAGCTTTTGTTTTGATTTCAAAAGTCATTGTATATGTCCCGAATTTCTCGTCAATTTTGGTCAAAGTACCCAAAATAGGTTGGTCAGATACGGTATGAACCTCCAAACCCAGGTTGTGTCGACACGGGTGCAGCACCATAAGTGAAAAATCCGAGCAACTTAGATTTTAACTATAAAAGATATCCATCATATCCATTCAACTAGGTGAACTTAAGTCTCAGTACAAGGACCTTTACTTTAAAGAAGAAATTAGAAAATAAAGAGGACTTATTCTCCGCAGTGTATCAAAGGCACGCCTAAAGCGCACTTAAGCCCTGAAGTGAGGCTCAAAACATGTTGAGCGCTTCGCCTCGCTTAACGGGCGCTTCAGCGTTGTCATCAAGGCTCTAAGGCATACTTTTCCTTGCTAACGAGCGTAATCTGGAAGACGCAACACTAAACAATTGATATTTCACTTTATCGTAAATTTTCTTCAATTTCTTTGTCCATATATTTGGTATTCATGCTTATAGATATTAGTCTAGGACTACACATATATATTTGTAGTTTTTCTCCATTTGCGCCTTTCTTCATTAAAGCCCACGCTTTATTTGCGCTTTGCGCTTAAAGCTCCAACAGACCTTAGAGCTTTTTTGCGCTTTTCGCTATTGATAACACTGATTCTCTGAATATCAAGGCCTTTCTCAGATCAACAAACTGTAAGGCAAGTGTGTCTGAAGTAGCAACGAGGGTGTTTTCCAATAAAACCGCAAACGAGGGGGGGGAGAATGATCAATTAAAATCTTTCATTCTGTCATATATATGGATATTTTACTGTAATTCTCTCCAATACTACATGTATCACTCCTAGCAATGTTATATGGATGTAGCAGAAAGGGCACTCAATTCAAACAACCAGCTACTGCACTGAAGAATCAATGACGAATATACTTTAATTGCATTCATAGTTATCCTGCAAAAGTGATTAACTTATACGTATGTGTATGCTTCAGAATCTTTGCAAAACCGAATAGAATTCATATAAAAGATGCATCCATTGCCTCCCCACCCCACCCCGTAGTCCAGAAGCAGAAAACAGGATAGTAAAATAACAAAGCATACCTAGAAAACAAATACTAATATTTAGTTTATTGGTGAAGGAAAAAAAAGGGCAGCCCGGTGCACTAAGCTCCCGCTATGCGCGGGGTCCGGGGAAGGGCCGGACCACAAGGGTCTATCTACGTAGCCTTACCCTGCATTTCTGCAAGAGGATGTTTCCACGGCTCGAACCCGTGACCTCCTGGTCACATGGCAGCAACTTTACCAGTTACGCCAAGGCTCCCCTTCAAAGTTTATTGGTGAAGGAAAAAAAAAGGAAAAAGAGAGCACTGTCACCTTCAATGCCAAACAAACAAACTAGCACAAATATCTGAGAAATGGCAGAATCTACTGCACACGTCATTCACTCCAGATAACTGAGGAAGTTAAGAACAGAGTTTTGAAAGATTTCCAAGATGACAGCTTCTATGTACCTAAAGGAGCTTCAAAACTTTGAAGCAACTGAACAATAGCTTTTGCATCTAAACGCTTCCGCACTCCTTTGCCAACAAGTACTTTCAAGTGAGGAGAATCGAACACCTGAAGATTGGAATAGGAAGTCAGCGACCAGAAAGTATACTGCAGTTTTAGAAGTAAACAAAAAGTCGATGAACAAGGTATTAACTTCTTAAAGCAATTACATTAGATGGATATACATTTCACGACTCACTTAATTCTAGTGGACAATTTTCAGACAAAACTCCAATAGCATTTATTAATTGTTTGGTTTACCCGGCCCGAGCAACCCCACACAAACCCCAGGAGAATCATCAGCAGGTTACCCATTGTTTCTCCATCTTTGGTTACTCAAACTACAAACCTAATGGTTAGAATTGGAGCGACTCTTATCACTAGAGCAACCATCACTGGTCTCGGCAATTACTAGTTGCCGTTTCAAGATTTTAGCCAAGCACATAAGACAATGAATTTGAACTCAAAGCCTGAAAAGAACTATATTACTACTAGCATTGTCAAGGAAACAGTGACCGCCAGGTATAACGCTGGCTTAGAGACAACAAGCCCATGTATGCTAGAAGAACAGACAACCCTGTGCATCCAAGGGTGTGACCTAGTGGACAATGAAATGTATTAAGAACCTTTAAGTCTCCCAACAGAGGCAAAAATACTAGATGATTTCTTTCCATCTATTCAAGCCTTGGTGGACAGAGTTACCCGATACCTATGCTGGTGAGAGGTAGCATGTACCCGTGGAATAAATCGAGATATGCGCAACCTGGCCCGGACACCATAGTTTTCAAAAAAAAAAAAGAGGCAATCCCGTATCAAAGATATAAACAACATCTAATTTTGGCTCCTCAAAAGCAACATAGAAATGGAATAGAACTTATTACGACTCTCGCTTAAAGAAGAAGTTGAAAAAGGTTCTTGAACTATGGAAAACAAGGCAAAGGAAAACATCAGTACTGTTCAAACCTACAATAAATATAAAAACTGAATTCAAGTCTTATGCTATCCATCAACAAAAAATATTTCCACGTGCTTAACCCCTAAAAGGTATCGGGTCTGCACGTGGGGGCTTTGTTGCAACTGTAATACAAAAACAATAACTACGCCTGCCTTAATATCAAGTAAGTTGGGGTCCGCTACATGAATCCTCACGGTTCATGTCCCTACATTTAAGCCCATCTTATTCTACTACTTCCTCCGTTCCAGTTTATGTGAACCTATTTCCTTTTTGGTCCGTTCCAAAAAGAATGACCCCTTCCTAAATTTGGAAACAATTTAGCTTAAATTTTCAATTCTACCCTTAATGAGAAGCTTTTATAACCACACAAATACTTTGGACCCCTTTTTGACTTGATTAGAATCACAAATTCCAAAAGTCTTATTTTTTCTTAAACTCCATGCCCAGTCAAACAGATTCACATAAATTGAAACAAAGGGAGTATTACATATCATTACTTCGCTACATTTTCTATTGACAAATAAGTCTCTCACTGGAAGGGGAACCTTGCGCAATGGTAGAAGTTGCTGCCGAGTCAGCAAGAGGTCACATATTCAAGTTGCGGAAACAACCGTAAGGCTGCGTGCATAAGACTCAATGTGGCACGGTCTTTCCCCGGACCCCGCGCATAGCGGGAGCTTAGTGTACCGGACTGCCCTTTTATATAAGTCTCCCACAAAACTAAAGAACTCCAAACTAACCTTGGACCTAAAATAGACGAACTAACATGACTAAACTTAACTCCAACTAATTGGTATAGCCTACATAGTATCTGTTTATTCCATTGCGCATTATTTTCATTAGGTCTACATTGAGCTGAGGGTCTATCGGAAACAACCTCTCAATCCCATCGGGATAGGGGTAAGGTCTGCGTACCCACTATCCTACCTAGATACCACTTGTAGGATTTTATTGGATTGTTGTTGTGTTGGTCTACATTGATTCCAACAGATTATAGGTTGCAACAACAATAAATAGCTACAATTTAAAACTTTTATACTTACCTGAGGAGGTTGATTTGGTTTCAAGAGAGCCAAGGCACCAGAAGTATCTGGGTCAACCCCAATAACCCAACCTGCATTATTCAAATCCTTAGTATATTGAAAAGGGCAGGACAAAGACTCCAACCAGTCCATTTTCAGCTGAGCTTCCAAAATTCCCTTACTACCCCTGGCCACCTTTGGAGCTCCTTTTCTACTATAAGTAGTTGGTTCAGGAGATAGGTTTTGCTCTTCTATGACAGGGGCATTTGTGGTAATGGATGCTGAAGATGAAACTGAAGCAGAGAACAGCCTCTTGAATACTACAGAGGACGAAGCAGTAAATCGAATTGTGGGGATGAATTTTGAAGTCATTGGGTGAACGAATTGGAGTGGTTGGGTTTGTATGAGGGTTGATTCCATGAGAAAGAAAGGGCCCAGTTCGCCGGAGAACGTACCGCCGGCGCCGGATTATCAAGATTTGCGAGTTCTTAGTTTTCTTTTTTTTTTTAAAAGGAAATCTTAGAGTTTTTGAAAACTCTGACCGGAATAGTTTTTGGGATTTTGCTTTGAGGGGGTAAAGTGGGGAGAAATTCAAAAAATGTCAGTTTTCTCGAAATTTAGCCGCTTTTATAAATTTGAACGAAAATTTGTTTAAAATTCGGAAAAAATACTTCAGTATAATATATTAGAATTCTAGTATAATGTACCGGTTCAGCATAATATACTGAAGACCGGACCAATCTCTAGTATATTATACTGGAACTTTCCGCGTGTTGGACTTCCAGCATAATATGTTGGAAGTTAATAAACAAGTGCACCGATCTCCAGTATATTATGCTGGAGCTGTGTTGCAACAAAATAGTGGTTATTTTTCAATGACTTTGCAAATGCTGGCTATTTTTAAATGACCAATCCGAAAACTGGCTAGCCGATGCTATTTTTACGGTAAAATGAACAAATAGTAATTGTAAGATACACTATTTAAACATTAGCCAATACTTATTTTATCATAATAATTTTAACTTAAGGATAATTCAAAATGTTTTTGTTCTAAAAATTTATGCTGAAAAATTAAAGCATGATACATTGAATAATTTCTAAATAGCAGTCTGAATGACTATTTAGTGTTTAATTATGAGGATAACATGCTCAAAGTCCTCCACAGTGGCCCCTGGTTTATTCTTGACCATTTCTTATCCGTCCAAAAATGGGTTCCCAACTTTATTGCTTCAAAGGCAAAAATAACGCAAGCTGCTATTTGGATACGATTACCACAACTGCCAACAGAATTTTATGATGACATTATACTTGAGAAAGTTGGAAATAAAATTGATAAACTATTGAAGATTGATGCATGCACATCATCAACCCTTAGGGGACGGTATGCTAGACTTTGCATTGAAGTGCTCTTGGAAGTCCCAGTTACACCCTTCAACTTCATTGGCCAACACAAGCAAGAAATACTCTATGAAGTGGATAACTTTTTATGCAAAAATTGCAACAAATTAGGGCATTCAATGGCCACATGCATGTACACAAGGGCAAGAGACAATACATCCAATCCAAAAGGAGTATACTCTAGCAACCAATCCAAGGTGATGGATATCTCTCAAGACAGCATGCAAACTGAATCACAGCTGCCCAAGGAGGATGCCTGGAAAAAAGTAGCATTCCCCAAAAATAAGAGATCCAATCACAAGTTAAAGGAGTCACACCCCACGTCTGGTAAGGTTACTGATCCAACCATATCCCCAACAGGTAAGTCTAACTCCTCTCTATACAACGTAAATGTAGTAGGGAAAAGAATAGTCCATACTATTAACTCTAATACTGATCCCTTTAAAAATTCTGGAAACATTAACTTGTCTAAAAAATACATTGCCACAAAAAATAAATTTGACACTTTGGACTCTCCGCCCAATCTCCACAAGTTAGGTAAAATTAACCTAGATAATAACGACATCAATTGCATGTCTATTGACATGGAAGACACTCAGTCGATGAAGGTCCATTTGGCAGCCCCTAAACCCAACCAATTAAAATGCATGCATGCTAATGATGCAACTACTACGTCTAATGGTAACCTAAGGGAACCTAATAACAAACGTATATCTCACTCAAATATCGATCAACAACTAATTGATAGACAATCCAAGTTGATTTAACTATCTGCATGTGATGTTTTAGATGTCAATACCACACAAGAATATATGTTAAATGTGTGGTACCCAATTTTTCGAGTGTTGTCTCACAAGAAGAACCTGGTTCTTCTTTGTGTTCCAACTTCTACTGGTGCGGAATAATAAAAGCAGTAAAGTAAAAACACACAGATTTTTACGTGGAAAACACCTGGCTCAAAAGGTGAAAAAACCACGACCTACTCCTCAGTAGGATTTGCTCAAACTCTTCACTAAAAACTCTGAGCCAAACGGACTTACAAAATAAACTCTTTTGTAATCCTAGGACTAACTCTAATCCCTTTGTATCAACTAGCCTCTAGCTAATTTCTACAAGCTTCAAGTTAACTCTAACTTGAACAATGTGCACCTATTATAATTTACTTCTAAGAAAACTGATAAGATACAATATTGAAACACCTACTACAATCAACTAGACTCAATACGTCAACGATGAAACTGGTTCTTCTAGCTGATTTGTAGCCTTTGTATCGCACAATAAATCTGCTTGCAAAATAACTCTGGAATGTTTCTTTTAGATCTTGATTCACTTCAGTACTTGTGCGTCAATAATTCCAGCAGAAATACTTCGAGTATTATAGAGTCAATAGTTGAGTTTGTCGATCAATTCTAGTTCAACTCTTCCTGGGAGAAAGAATTCGAATTAAACTCAACTTCCTTCCTTTGTTACTTTTCCTTGCTGAATTCAAATTCTATTCTCTCATCAGTTTGTAACATTTTTGCATTAGGAGACAATCTCTTTTTTCATTGATAAGTTACAATCACAAATATCTCCTATGCATATACGGTTCATGTGCCAACTATTCAGTTCCAAGATGTGTGCTCTGATGGACCTGGTTCAACTGGTTAGCCTTTGTCAATCTTCAAAACTATGCAGTGACATGGGTCAACAAATTCCTCATTTTTGATGATGAAAAACTCTGTGCTTAATCATGTATACACTTCAAACACTTTGTATGTTTTAAGCATTAATCATTGAGAAACCAGGTTCATTAGGTTATAAATATCACTTTGAAAAAGTTCAGAAAGTTGTGCACATATCTTCCCCCTTTTGGCATCATCGAAAAGTTTGCAAAATGATACACTTACCAGATTTATTAATTATTACTCATGGCCATTGAGGCAACTGCAGGTGCAAAGCATGATTAATCAACACAAGAAGCCAATAAATGTAAGCTAAATAAGAAATTGAGACAAGTCAATAACTAGAAGCAAAATTCATTGATTAGTAACGATTATCAACCACCATACAACAAAACAAAAACAAACCAACCATGAGCAAAAAATAGATAAAAAATATAAACAAGTCTAAAAAGACAGAAACACGTCCTGAACTGGGCACTTGAATGGTTATGGGGAAGCTCTGGATAGCCTAAGGATGGGAAGGTGCAGAGGAGGTTGTGGTCTTGGATTGTAGGAGAGAAATCATCTGCTTAAGAACACCCTCGTTCTTTTCTTTCTCCTTTGCTAATTCAGCCCTGAGAGCATCCCGCTCAGCTTCAACCTCAATCACACGAGACTTCAAACGAAGGATCTCCATATCCATGATTTCGCTTTCCTGCACCAGAGTTCTAACTTTGTTGTTGACTGGTTGCTTCCTAGATGAACCGGGTTTATCCACAGAAACATTGACATTGTAGCCACATGTCAGCAAAGTTTCCTTCCCAAAATAGTCTTTGGCAGTAGCCATCTCAGCCTTCTTCACTGGAGCCCCAAAATGAGCAAGCACTGCTGTCAGAAGGAAGCCATATGGAATTGCGTGTGCTTTGGTTCCATTCACCACTCTGTCCAAGAGTGTGATGATGAAAGCAGACCAATTGATTTGCTTTCCCTTGTACAAGCATTCCATCAAGGTCAGATCCATATAGTTGGCAATGTGCGTTCTTTCTTGTCTGGGCAGTAGGAACTTGATGACGAACTCGAAGAATAGCTTGTGTTCTGGCTTCATTTCACTCTTGTAGATCGGCCTGGGTTCAATCTCCTTTTCATTATCACTGAAGAATTTGGTGATGTTAATTGTTGAGGCCATCCCATCTAGACAAGGCCATCTTTGCCTTGTGTAGTCGTCATATCCCTCAGCTGGTATGTTCAGAATAACACCCAGTTCTTTAGCATCAAATGAAACTTCAATTCCTTTGACCATTGATGTGACCCTGATGTCCTTGACAATGGAATTTCCCATGAATTCTACCAACTCAGCCCTCACCAGCCTACCTTCTATGCGAAGGACCATGTCCTTCCAGCCCTGCACCTCTAGAGTTTCCAGCAGATATTGCATTCCAGGCTCATATAGATCCTTCATCAGCTTACCCTTCAGAATTGTTCGTTTTCCAAACATGGTAACTCTGTCAGTTACCTCTCCTATTTCCTTCACCTCCTCTCCACTCCAGTCTGCATCATCATCCTCTTTCTCAAAAAAATTCACTTTCTTTGGCTTGGCCCTGGTCCTCTTAACAGATCTTGTGGGTATGACAGACATTCTAGTTGTCTTCTTTGAAGAAGTCTTAGCCTTTGTGGGTTTTAGTGTCTCAGCCACAACTGGAGCAGGTTGATCCTCCTGTTGGACCAGGTCCAACGTCTCCTCTTCAATCTCAATGGCCTCAACATGCTCTCCAACTTTCGCTTTTCCCTTTGCTGCCCTATTCTTCTTGCTCTCTTGCAGAGCCTTTCCCAATTTCTCTTCTTCATCTCTCACTGTGCTACGAGTAGCTCGTACGTTTGGAGCAGAAACACCAGCAGCTTCAGAAACTTTCCTTTTCTTTGAAGGAACTGCGTGAGTTGCCTTCTTGGACTTTTGAGTCCTCCTTTTCTTGGGTTTATAAGAAAATCCTCCAGTTTCTTCAGCCTTTAAGCCAATGTTTCCTCCCCAGATGAAATAGGTTCATATGTGCCTTTCTTCAAGCTTGCAAGACCTGTTGCAGCCTCCTCAACTATACTTCCCCCTAACTCTGTGACGTTTTCTCCAACAATTTCAGGAATGGGATCATAGATAACCAGCGTGGTACCATCCTTTCCAGATCCCCTCTCAACTTCTTTTCCCTCTCTCTCAAAAATCCTTTCTTTTCTTCCACCCCTCTACCTACTTGGCACTTCAACATCAATAACAGACCCAACCAACACGAACCTTTTATCAGCAGAAGTAGCTTCAGAATTAATTTCAGGATTACCTTTCTCAGAGCTGGTTGAACCAGGTGCGTCTTCCTCGTTGGCTGATTTAAATGATTCACTGGACGAATCTGTCTTAGAACCTTTGTCCGCTTCAATAAGATCCTCCAAGAATTTTTCCCTAGTCCCAGAAGCAACAGATTTCCGGGCAAGAACTTTGACACGACGATTCTTGGGGGCGGGAGCAGGGTTTGGAGTAGGTTCAGGAATGGGTGTATTTTCAGGGGTTGATGAAATTTCTGGTGATTGAGAACTGTATACAGATGGAGAATTGGATACAGATTTAGAATTTCCTCCATCGTAATCACGATTAAGGGATGAATTATAAGAAGAAGCAGGTAGTGGTGAAGACATGATTATTTGTTGTTAGGAAGAAAAGGCGAGTAAGCAGTTTTGGTTTGTAGAATGAGTTGAACTTGGTTCGACGATTGCTTTATGAAGAAAAGAGTAATGATGACCCTTATATAAGATGTGGCTAATGAGATTACAACGGCAGAGTATTTACTCAAGTAGGAGTCTAATCGTCGAAGGACTGACATTGATTAGACATTTAATTTCCCCCTAAAACTAGGCTAATTAAGTGAAGAATGGACTTATTGAAACTAGTTCAATTTGGGTAAGTACGAAGTATTTGAATTTGAACCAATTATGGAAAGAATCCTGCTCATGTATGACTGTAATTGAATTAATATATGGAGAAGAGTACGTACCTTGTTAGTCAGATGAATCAGCATGGATGAACCAGGTTCATCCTGTTAAAATCTTTAATTTGCCTCAATTTACAAAGATAGAGAAACATCATTATCAACTAGGGAATCATATTAATACATGGAAAAAGAGTATGGCAATAAAGACATGATACTGAGAAATGATTAATCTGATTAAGTACCTAGTTAGAATTTTCTAGCCAATAAGAATATATTTTTTTCAAATATTTTTTTTTTCATTTTTGTTTTTCCAATTAGGTGATCTTAATCATCCCTAATTCAAGCTTGTTCCTCTCAAAATACTCCCTACTTAGTGCTTTGGTGAAGATATCTGCAATTTGTTTTTCAGTAGCACAAAATTCAATTGAGATCATTCCCTTTTCATAGTTGTCCCTAAGGAAGTGGTGTCTAACATATATGTGCTTAGTTCTCTTATGATGAACCGGGTTCTTCGTCATACTAATGGCACTGGTGTTATCACAGAAAATAGGAATGCATCCCACATTTATTCCAAAGTCCATGAGGTGTTGCTTGATCCATAACAATTGGGCACAACAAGAGGGCTGCAGCCACATATTCANAGGATACCAAAGGCACAAATCAGTGGTGCCTTTCAAATATCTCAAAATTCTCTTCACTGCAGTGAGGTGGGACTCCTTTGGATTTGTTTGAAACCTAGCACATAGTCCCACGCTGAACACAATATCAGGTCTGCTGGCAGTGAGATATAGCAGAGACCCAATCATTCCTCTGTATACCTTCTGATCAACGGATGAACCAGGTTCATCCACATCCAATTTAGTAGTTGTGGCTATGGGGGTGTCTATTTCCTTTGAATTCTCCATCTTTAACTTCTTGGGGAGTTCTTTCACATACTTTTGTTGATGAATCATTGTTCCATGTGGGTTTTGCTTGATTTGTAAGCCTAAGAAGAAGTTTAGCTCACCCATCATACTCATTTCAAATTCACTCCCCATTTAGCAAATTCCTTGCTAAGT
>ML254766.1:663-14436 GCA_005239495.1 Nicotiana undulata | reverse complement strand
TGGAGCTACTCAAGGATTATGACATCACCATACTATACCATCCAGGGAAGGCCAATGTGGTGGTCGATGCCCTGAGTCGCCGAGCAGAGAGTTTGGGTAGTTTGGCATATCTTCATGCAGCTGAGAGGCCCTTAGCTTTGGATGTTCAGTCCTTAGCCAACCAATTCGTGAGGTTGGACCTTTCTGAGTCTCACCGGGTTTTCGCTTGTGTTGTTGCTCGATCTTCTCTTTATGACCGCATTCGAGAGTGTTAGTATGATGATCCCGACCTTCGAGCTCTTCGGGATAGAGTTTAGAGGGATGGTGTTAGAGATATGACCATAGATTATGATGGTGTGTTGAGACTGCAGGGCCGTATTTGTGTGCCTGACGTAGATGGACTGCGGAGGTTGATCCTTGAGGAGGCCCATAGCTCGCGGTACTCCATTCATCCCGGCACCGCGAAGATGTACCAGGATCTGAGACAACACTACTGGTGGCGGAGGATGAAAAAGGATATAGTGGAGTTCGTAGCCAGATGCCTCAATTGTCAGCAGGTCAAGTGTGAGCATCAGAGACCGGGAGGATTACTTCAGCAGACGAAGCTTCCAGAGTGGAAGTGGGATCAGATTACTATGGATTTTGTGGTCGGATTTCCTCGGACTCTGAGGAAGTATGATGCTATTTGGGTGATTGTGGATCGGCTGACCAAGTCAGCTCATTTCATTCCGGTATTGACTACATATTCTTCGGAGAGATTGGCTCAGATCTACATGAGGGAGATAGTCCGGTTGCATGGTGTGCCGGTATCTATTATTTCAGACCGAGGTCCTCAGTTCACCTCGCACTTCTGGAGAGCCTTGCATAGTGAGTTGGGTACCCAGAGTGATCTCAGTACAGCATTCCACCCTCATACAGACGGACAGCCCGAACGCACCATTAAGATTTTGGAGGACATGCTCCGTGCTTGTGTGATTGATTTTGGAGGATCATGGGATCAGTACTTACCTCTTGCAGAGTTTGCTTACAATAACAGCTATCAGTCCAGCATTCAGATGGCACCGTTTGAGGCTTCATATGGTAGGCGGTGCAGGTCTCCATTTGGATGGTTCGAGCCGGGCAAGGCTCAATTGTTGGGTACGGATTTGGTTCAGGATGCCTTGGACAAGGTGAAGATGATTCAAGATAGACTTTGCACAGCCCAATCCAGACAGGAGAGTTATGCGGACCGGAGAGTTCGTGATTTATCATTCATGGCTGGTGATCGGGTTTTGCTTCAGGTATCGCCGATGAAGGGTGTCATGAGATTTGGGAAGAAGGGTAAGCTGATCCAAGGTTCATCGGCCCTTTTGAGATATTGTAGTGGGTTGGGGAGGTTGCTTACGAGTTGGCCTTGCCTCCCAACCTAGAAGGTGTTCATCCGGTATTCCACGTGTCCATGCTCCGAAAATATCATGGTGACCCGACTCATGTGTTGGATTTCAGCTAAGTCCAGTTGGACAAGGACCTATCATATGTTGAGGAGCCTGTGGCCATTTTGGACAGGCAAGTTAGGAAGCTCAGATCGAAGGATATTGCTTCAGTCAAGGTGCAGTGGAGAGGTCATCCGATCGAGGAGGCGACTTGGCAGACCGAGCAGGATATACGGAGTCAGTACCCTTACCTATTCACAACTTCAGGTATGTTTCTATACTCGTTCGAGGACGAACGATTTTCTTAAGAAGGGGAGAATGTAATGACCTGGCCGGTCGTTTTGGAGAGTTAGCGCCCCGATCCCCTGATAACTGTTCCTCCCTTGTATTATTAGGTTAATGGAACGAGTCGGAGCGTTGAGTGATGAAAATTGGAGTGTTTTTGGATAGTCCTTTAAGGTGAGCTTTGACCTTAGAAATTGGGCCGGAGCGGGAGCGGTGTGAAGACGGATCTGGAATGGAAATCCGTCGACTCTGTTAGCTCCGTTGAGTGATTTCGGGGTTGGGAGCGTGTTCGGAATGTGTTTTTGAGGCCAGATGTAGATTTAGGCTTGAATTGGCAAAAGATAGAATTTCGGCGATTTCGGCCGATAGGTGAGATTTTGATATCAGACTCGGAATGGAATTCCGAAAGCGACAGCAGTTCCGGAATGTCATTGATGACCTGTGTGCAAATTTTGAGGTTATTCGGACGAGTTTAGAGGTTTTGAAACTCGAGACTCATTTATGTGCTTGAGTCGTGCTATTTATGTGTACAACCTGTGGAGGGATTTATGAGCCCATATTTTCTCCTGTATGCTTTCTCTATATGTAGTCCTAACTGTTATTATATGTCGCTTATAGTTTATCCTTTAAACCTAGGGGTCAGCATAGTGCTTGCCTTGTAGGATTAGTAGTCCTAAACACCCTCCTGGACTGATAGGACGGGACGGGTAACAGCACGCAATACGCTTCGTGACCAACACACGCGTTTTTAATACCTTAGCGGGGTGAGAAGGGTAGAATATGGATATGATAACCGGTGAGCTAATACCACGTGTAGCCCCTCTTCAAGGCATGACATACCGGGTATTGCATTGATGTGATCCATATTGCTTTAAAACCCAGGACATTTATATTCAAATGATTTTACTTTGCTATTCTTTAAATTTCTTTTAATAATTTCAGTATTTACTTGAAATCCCCTCTTACGTGAGCCTTGCTTGTCATTTGTTTACTGTCCAAGTTCACAAAACTACTTGGCTGGGACCTACAGTTGTGGATCTTGAGGGGTTCCTAACACCTTTCCCTTGGGATAACTTCAAGCCCTTACCCAATCTCTGGTAATTCAAACTAGTTTATGAGTTAATTATTCTAGGTGCCCTAACGCACCATAAAATCGTTAGGTGGCGACTCTTCCTTAAACCTTTTCCTTTAAGGAATTGTCCAGAATGTCATGAAATCCGATCTCCGCGTACCTAACCCGTGCGAGGAAAACAAGGTGGGGGGTGGGTGGGTGGTTGGGTGGGGCGACAGCATGGCGACTCTGCTGGGGATCTTCCCTAGGCTTTTACCATTACAAGTTGCTTTGTGAATTTGGACCTTTTATTTTGTTAAATGCTTGCACCTTTTCCTATTCCCCGTTATATGCTATCAACTGTTTAATTTTCGCAAGTATTTATTTCACCTGAACGAAACTGACATATCTTCATATTTTCTTTGTACTCGCTTTCCATTGTAACTGTTGTATTTTCTTTCTTTACCGCTTTTCTCAACGTGAAAATACTTGCCTACTTGTTTAAATGCTATTTATTGCATATCATGCTCTGCATTCATATTCCACTCGTACCAAACAAAAATCCTATAGCAACGCTTACAATGAGTGGTTGCTCTATTCCAATATTACTACCCCCTAATTTCGGAAAGGCGTATTTGCGGTAAAACTAGTCGATCACCGGTGCAGTCGATAGTTTTGTGCCTTCCCCCTTGAGTTGTCCGCTCAAGGGTACCGGTCTAAAACCCCATAGAAACCTTACTCCATTGTAATGTTGCATGCATCATGGTTAAACCTAGTCAGGCTAGTGTGTTGTCCGCACAATAGCCTTTAAGATAGCCTTGTCCAAAGTCCATTGGGTTTCCCTGGAACCCAAACAGACGCCTTCACGTTCTGTGCATTTATTTGGGGAACTAAATGCACTTTGCTAATTATTGATGCTAAATAGTCGAGTCCGGTGGGGGTAAGGGTCTAACCCTCTTTGTTTTGTAGAAATGAGGCACGAAACCCCCATATTCGGCATGGTCGCCAATATCCACCCCAAATTGTTAAACAGGTGGGAGGATCTTCACTCTAGCGACAAAACACTCGTCAGGAAACACTTGGGCATTCTGCCTTCTCTTTTGGATATTCAGCCTAATAAAATGATGATAGAGGCTGCTACCTTATTCTGGGATTGCGATCGGTCGGTATTCTGCTTTGGAAATAATGAAATGACACCGCTGCTGGAAGAAATAGGAGGTTCGGCCGGTTTGGCTTGGGAATCTCCAGGGTTGCTGATGCCTGAGAATCACACAGGTCAGGGTTTTCTCAAAATGTTGGGTCTGAAGAAAAATCCGGACTTGGTATGTTTAAAGGATTCGTACATCCCTTTTGATTACTTGTACGAAAGGTTCGGTCATAGCAAATCATACCGCACCTATCAGGACGAGTTCGCCCTCACTTCTCTAGGGCACATCCATCGCCGAGTGTTTGCTTTCATGGTTTGTTTTCTGGGTTTAATGGTGTTCCCGACAAAGAAGGAGAGGATTCACACTAGGTTGGCCATGGTCACTAAGACTTTAATGGAAGGGATCAACGAACAGGACTTCAACATTGTGCCTATGATCATTGCAGACATATATCGAGCCTTAGAAATGTGTCAACGGGGAGCAAAGCATTTCGAAGGTTGCAACTTATTACTTCAACTTTGGCTCACTGAACATCTGCAAAGGGGTGACTACCACAAGACATCCATCGAAGAATATGGGATGACCATATCGCTTTCCACCACCCAAAGCGAATAAACCATATTCCAGACATGTTCGCTCAGCCGGAAAATGCCGAGGGATGGGTTGAGTTACTGGGGAATTTGACCGAGGACCAGATTCAGTGGATGTTTGAATGGTTCCCAACGGATGAGTTTATCATCCGAACCCGAGACGCTTCATTTCTGATATTGATTGGTCTGAGGGGAACGAACCCTTAAGTCCCTCTCCGAGTTATGAGGCAAGCAGGGAAGAGGCAGGTTATACCTAGGTTGAGAAGATGAGACATTTTCGAGCAGACTTCCAGGATGACGACAGCCCTCACAAGTGCCAAGCCCAGCATTTGTGGTGCTGCAACATTGTACTCGAGAAAGACACCATCGAGCCAGACAGGTATCATGCCGGTTGTACTCCTTTTCTATCAAAGCTGGTTAGAAGAAGATATGGAGGGTCAATTCGAGCCAGGATTTTNAGGGTCACCGGGTCATAGATGAGAAGGCCGAAGCGCAAGTTAAATTCAACAATCTACGCAAGAGGCTCCGTGAATGTGAGAATAATCATCACCAGATACACGAGTCCAGCAGAAAGCTGATTGAGGAATGGAAGGATATGGCTATAAGCTCCAACAAGAGGCTAGGGTACTTGGAGCAAGGTATAGTCGAGCTGGAGGAAAAGTTCATCAAGAGGATCGAGGACTGCAAAAAGGCCGAAGGAGCCGAAGGAGGATATCTAGCCAGGACCTACTTACTGCTGGGACTTCGCGAGTTGGGAAAGCTGATCAAAGGGCGCAGGAAGGCTGAATCTAGGGAAGGTCCTTCTAGGACCAAGTAGATAAGGGTGTCCTTTATTTTGTCTCCTTTGATGTAATAAGGTCATCAGCCAATAGTGACTTTTATTTTTCGCATATTTAGAGTCATTTTTATCATCAATAAAATGAGGCATTTAGCATTTCAAGTTCTCCAAATTAATTTGTCGCTAGGCCTACCTCGGGCACAAAAGAGGTTCCCCAACTTAGGATGCGTTTTACATTTTTGCATTACGTGTTTAAATTACCGCAATATTTTTTATAATCCTCACTGACTTTGTTACCTTTTTGTCTTTCCTTTATTTATTATTCCCCTCCCCAAAGGTTAGTTCGTGTATTCTGGCATCATCAGTCTATCGCACAAGATCTAAGGGCCCTCCTCCTCCTCCTCCTCCTAGTCCTCCCAGGGGCAAAGACAAAGGCAAAAGTAAGATGGAAGAATCCAGCAGCGCCAGACAAGAGAATAGGGTTGATCGGGTAGAGGCCACTGACGGATGGGGTATTCAAGTTTTGCATGAGAACATGTCACCATTGGAACAAAAGTTGCTGAAATTTCAAGAAGAGCTTGATCAAGTCCGGAATCTTGCCAATCTGTCTTTTGCCCTCAACGTACCTGACGTCACCCCTACACTTCCACAGAATATCCCAAAACAGCCAAATCACCCTACACTTCATCGTCACGCCACTCCCCCAAAGAACCAAACTCTCCCAGCACAGTGCAACACTTGCCACAACACTCCACCTCCACCCCCGGAACCTCAGACTCACACAAAAGATCATCTCTTTACTTACAACAATCCCATCTATGCGGAGACTGTGACTCACTCCACCCCACATGTCACACATACATCTAAGTCTGATGAGAAGGACCTGCTTATCAAGAATATGGCTGAGGAACTTAGGAATCTGACTAGCCGAGTTCAGGGTGTTGAAGGAGTCAAGGGGATCGAAGGCCTGAACTATGAAGACCTCCACATACAGCCTGATGTCGAAGTGCCCGAGGGGTACAAACCTCCAAAGTTCAAGATGTTCGACGGTACTGGTGATCCAAGGGTCCACCTGAGGACCTACTGTGACGAATTGGTTGGCGTAGGAAAAGACGAAAGGATCCGCATGAAGCTATTTATGAGGAGTTTGAAGGGAGACGCACTATCTTGGTATATCATCCAAGACCCCAAGAAGTGGTCCAACTGGGTAGGTATGGCAACAGACTTCATGGACAGGTTTTGATTCAACACAGAGAACGCACCAGATGTGTTCTATATCCAAAACTTGAGGAAGAAACCCACAAAAACCTTTCGCGAGTATGCTACTCGTTGGAGGTCGGAAGCTGCCAAAGTCAGACATGTCTTAGAGGAAGAACAGATGAACAAATTCTTTGTTCGGGCTCAGGACCCGCAATACTATGAACGACTGATGATGGTTGAGGGTCAAAAGTTCTCCGACATTATCAAATTGGGAGAGCGGATTGAAGAAGGTATCAAGAATGGTATGGTTACTAACTTTGAAGCTTTACAGGACACTAATAAAGCTCTGCAGTCCGGTGGTGTGTCCAGAAAGAAGGATGTGGGAGCCGTGATGGTTGCACAACAAGACAAATCCCCGCCTAAATACCAAGTTTATCCCGCACCTCCATTCACATATCAACCCGCTCCAAATTACCAAGCACCCTCACCTTCATACCAAACTCCACCACCCACGTACCAAGCTCCACCACCCACATATCAACCCGCTTCACCCAAATACTCCTAACCCGCTCCCGTCTACAACACCTATAACTCCCAGCCATCTCACTACCAGTCACCCCCTACCCGTCAAAAATTCCCTAGGCCTCGCCCTAACTTTGATCGTCGCCCTCCAAAATAATACACCGCCATAGATGAGCCCGTTGACTAGCTATATGAAAAGCTCAAAGTTGCTGGTTACGTCACACCTATCCCTGCTGGCACCCCTGAGAACCCTTCTCAGTGGGTTAACCCGAAAAAATCCTGTGCATACCATTCTGGCATGAAAGGACACATCACCGATGAATGCCGCTCTTTGAAGGATAAGATACAGACCCTTATTGATAACAAGATTATTGTGGCCAAGGAATCCGCTCCGAACGTCCGTAACAACCCTTTACCAGACCATAAGGGCGGAGGTATCCATATGATTGATATAGAAGATGATTGGGATCCCGAGGGGTCAATCGGGTTGATAACAGAAGGCGATGACCCAAAGAAACCTACAGTTACACTCAACCCGATCATAGTCCAGATCCAACCATCTGAGAATGCTGAGGTGAATATGTCTATCCCATTCGAGTTTGAAGCAGCATCGCCGGCGAAGGCGAAGGCCCCAGTGCCAATTGAGGTTGATTTCATGTCTCCGGCAAATTCACCCGCACCCTTCGAGGTTGCAGTCTTGCCGCCCGAAGCCCGTGTGCCATTTGAAGTAAGGATAGCCGCGCTGATCCCAGTGGCGATGTCAACCACACCACCTTTCTATTCAAATGCTATCCCTTGGGATTATACAGCTGAGGCGAGAAGGAAAAGTAAAAGCGGGTATGAATAGGCCATCGCAGCACATGGTATGACAAGAATTGGTAGAGCCTATACCCCTGAGCATCTGGCCGAGTCAAGCAAGCAGGCTGCCAACCGGCATCCTCTCATTGAGACAGGTTCAGATGATCTTTGGAGGAAAATACAGGCTAAAGAATATTCGGTCATCGACCAACTGAACAAGACACCAGCACAGATATCTATTCTCTCTCTGCTGCAGAACTCTGAGAGACATAGAAATGCTTTGCTGAGAGTGTTGAGTGAAGCCTATGTATCGAACAACATCACTAGCGGGGAAATGGCCAACATGGTAGGCCAAGTACTGGAAAGCCACAAAATCACTTTTCACGAAGACGAGTTGCCACCTGAGGGATTGGGACATAACAAGGCTCTGCGCATCATCGTGCAATGCGAAGATTATTTCATAACCAAGATTCTTGTCGACGGAGGGTCCAGTCTTAACATATGTCTGCTGATAACACTCAAGAAGTTGGGTAAGGGACTACATGAGATAAAGGACGGAGCGATCAACGTGAAAGCCTTCGACGGTTCTCAAAGGTTTACCATTGGGGAGATCAGTCTATACAGATGGGACCGACTTGGTTCGAGGTGGACTTTCAGGTGATAGATGTGCCGGCATATTACAATCTGCTGTTAGGACGACCCTGGATCCATGTTGCTGGGGCCGTAGCATCAACACTACATCAAGCAGTAAAATTCGAGTGGAACCACCAAGAGGTGATCATCCACGGTGACGGTAGCAACCCTATTTACAATCGCCAGACTATCCCTGTAATTGATGGAAAGAGAAAACTGGGTGGAGGAACTTATCACCATATTGAGCGGGTCAATGTTGTCGACAAGGACAAATGGTGGGATAGCAAGATCGAGAGTATCTTGAGTTGGGGAGGATACAAGCCAGGCAAAGGGCTCGGTATGAACCTCCAAGGGATCACAAAACCCATCAAGCTCAAGAAACATGGTACCACTTTCGGTCTGGGGTATGAGTATACATGGGAAGAATTCAAAAACTGGTCGCCACGGTCACTATTACCCCTTGGAGAAGCCAATACCTCATTTGGAGCAGACTTTCCAGCAGGCTGATATCATCTATGGGTCTGACGAAGAAGAAGCACTGGCGGCGATGAGGGACTTGTTTCTAGACGACGGGGACATGGATTACTGTGTTATTCTCGAGGAGGAGGGGGAGGAAGGACCTTCCATACATGCATTAAGTAGAGGAGCTCGTCTCAAGAACTGGTCCACCCGTACGACCAAAGCCCGCCGAGCCTCGGGGTAGCAAGGCTAATGAACAAGCACTATTTACTGTTTATTAAATGAATTCCTTTCCTTTCATGCATTTTCAGTTCCTGCAATAAGATCTTCAATGTTCAAAACAATTATTCGTTTTATCAAAGCATTTACAAAATCTCCTTATGAATCTCATATTTATTTGCTACTGTTTTCTCCCATTACTTTATCAAATACACCATTACTATTACTTATCTTGATGAACCGATGATTGTGACGTGCAATGAGACAACACAGCAAACAGACATTGATTCAGAGGAAGATGATATACCCGACGAGATTGTCAAGGAAATTGAGAACTTTGAGAACAGACCAAAGTCCAATATGGACGAGATTGAAATTATCAATCTGGGAGATTCAGAGAACGTCAAGGAAACACGGATCAATATTCATTTGTCACCGTCAGAAAAGAAAGAGTATACAGAGTTTCGAAGGGAATATGAGGACATATTCGCCTGGTCGTATGATGACATGACTGGTCTAAGTACATCTATTGTGGCTCACAAACTGCCAACCAATCCAATGTGTCCACCGGTAAAGCAAAAGCTCAGAAAGTTCAAACCCGACATGAATTTGAAAATCAAAGAAGAAGTTACCAAGCAGATCAACGCCAAAGTTCTCCGGGTAGTTGAGTACCCGACATGGTTAGTTAACATTGTACCTGTGCCGAAGAAGGACGGGAAGGTCATAATCTGTGTCGACTACCGGGATCTCAACCGGGCCAGTCCGAAGGATGACTTCCCTTTGCTAAATATACACATTCTGATTGACAACTGTGCCAAACATGAGTTACAGTCATTCGTAGATTGCTTCGCTGGTTATCATCAGATTTGGATGGATGAAGAAGATGCTGAGAAAACGGCGTTCATTACGCCATGGGGAATATACTGTTACAAGATGATGCCATTCGGCCTGAAGAATGCAGGGGCCACCTACATGAGGGCTATGACTACTATATTCCATGACATGATTCACAAAGAGATTGAGGTGTATGTGGACGACGTCATTATCAAGTCAAAGAAAGTTGTTGATCACATGGAAGATTTGAGGAAGTTCTTCAACAGGTTAAGAAAATACAATCTGAAACTGAACCATGCGAAGTGTGCATTCAGGGTTCCTGCTGGGAAGTTACTGGGGTTCATTGTAAGCCGCCGGGGAATAGAATTGGATCCATCCAAAGTCGAATCCATTCTGGAATTGCCACCACCGAAGAACAAGAAGGATGTTATGAGTTTCCTGGGGAGACTTAATTACATCAGTCGATTCATAGCACAATCCACAGTCATTTGTGAACCAATCTTCAAGATGCTAAAGAAGGATGACGCAACCAAGTGGACCGAGGATTGTCAAAAGGCTTTTGACAGGATCAAGGAGTATTTGTCAACACCGCTAGTTTTGGTACCGCCTGAGCCAGGTAGACCTCTATTACTCTACCTTGCGGTACTGGATGAAGCTTTTGGTTGCGTTCTGGGGCAACACGACAAAACAGGAAGAAAGGAGCAAGTGATCTACTACCTCAACAAGAAGTTCACTCCGTATGAGGCCCGGTATTCTTTATTGGAACGCACTTGCTGTGCTTTGAGTTGGGTCGCCCAGAAGCTAAGGCACTACTTCTGTGCCTACACAACATACCTCATATCAAGGATGGACCCACTAAAGTACGTCTTTCAGAAGCCCATGCCCACTAGCAAGCTAGCTAAGTGGAAAATCCTGCTGAGCGAGTTCGACATTATTTACATAACTCAAAAGGCTGTCAAAGGACAGACACTAGCAGACCATCTTGCTGAGAATCCTTTGGACGGAGAATACGAACCCCTGAAAACGTATTTTCCCGATGAAGAGGTATCATTCGTAGGAGAAGACATTGCAGAATCCTATGACGGTTGGAGGATGTTCTTTGATGGAGCAGCAAACTTCAAAGGGGTTGGTATTGGAGCAGTCTTGATATTAGAAACCGATCAGCACTATCTGGTATCTGCCAAACTCAGGTTCCCCTGCACCAACAACATGGCTGAATATGAGGCCTGCATCTTAGAGCTTAACATGGCCATCGTCATGAACATTCAGGAACTATTAATGATTGGTGATTCAGACCTATTGATACACCAAGTACAAGGAGAATGGGCGACCAAGAATTCCAAGATATTTCCATCTCTACATCGTGTACAGTAATTGAGAAAGAGGTTCACAAAGATAGAATTCCGACACGTCCCCAGAATCCAAAATGAGTTCGCTGATGCATTAGCTACTCGGTCATCTATGATCCAGCATCCAGATAAGAATTTCATTGATCCTATCCCGGTGAGGATCCACAATCAGCCAGCCTACTGCGCCCATGTTGAAGAAGAAGCATATGGAAAGCCTTGGTTTCATGATATCAGTGAATACTTGGCAAAAGGAGAATATCCAGAGCTTGCAAATGCTACTCAGAAACGCACACTTCGAAGGTTATCAAACAATTTCTTTCACAGCAGAGGAATCATGTATATGAGGACTCCTGATTTGGGTTTTCTAAGATGCGTCGAAGCAAGAGAAGCAACAAAACTATTGGAGGAAATACATGTTGGTACATGTGGTCCTCATATGAACGGGTTCGTTCTAGAAAAGAAGATACTCTGAGTCGGTTATTTCTAGATGACCATGGAAACAGACTGCATCCAGTATGTCCGAAAATGCCACCAATGTTAGATACATGGGCATATGATAAAGGTACCTTCCAATGAGCTTAACGCAACGAGTTCACCATGACCGTTCGCCGCGTGGGGCATGTATGTTATTGGACAAATCGAGCTTGCCGCCTATAATGGACATAGGTTCATTCTGGTTGCCATTGATTATTTCACCAAATGGGTCAAAGCAGCATCCTACAAAGCAGTTACTAAGAAAGTCGTGGTCGATTTTGTCCGCGACCGCATTGTTTGTCGGTTCGGAGTTCTAGAGTCAATCATCACTGATAATGGCTCTAATCTCAACAGTGACCTGATGAAGGCCATGTGTGAAACATTCAAGATCAAACACAAGAACTCCACAGCTTACAGACCTCAGATGAATGGAGCTGTTAAGGCTGCCAACAAAAACATCAAAAAGATATTGAGAAAGATAATAGAAAAGCATAAGCAGTGGCATGAAAAGTTATTATTTGCTTTGTTGGGGTATCGTACCACAGTCCGCACGTCAACTGAGGCAACTCCTTATATGTTGGTTTATGGTACAGAGGCTGTTATTCCTGCCGAGGTTGAGATTCCATCTTTGAGAATCATACAAGAAGCTGAGCTCAGCGACGCAGAATGGGTAAAGAGCCGTTATGAACAACTAACCCTCATATATGGCAAGAGGATGAACGCAGTCTATCATGGCCAATTATATTAGAACAGGATGACCAGATCCTTCAACAAGAAAGTCAAGCCGAGACGATTCACACCGGGGCAGCTGGTGTTAAAGAAAAAAATTTCGCATCAGGATGAAGCCAAAGGGAAATTTTCTCCCAACTGGCAGGGTCCGTACATGGTTCATAGAGTGCTGACAGGAGGAGCACTTATACTCGCAGAAATGGATGGAGAAATTTGGCCTAAACCAATCAACTCATGTAGTCAAGCGCTACTATGTGTAACCCTTTACGTATTAAAAGAGGCTCACAGTTTGCGGTATTCTATATATCTNTGGACTTTGTAGTTGGGCTTCCACGGACTTCGAAGGGTTTTGATGCTATTTGGGTCATTGTGGATAGATTGACCAAGTCCGCGCATTTCATTCCTGTCAGTACTACTTATACTTCAGAGCGGTTAGCTGGTATCTACATTAAGGAGATTGTCCGGAAGGTTCAGGATGTGTTATTTATGTAAGGTGAGAAGGTACTACTAAAAGTATCACCCATGAAAGGTGTTATGAGGTTTGGAAAGAGAGGAAAGCTGAGTTCTCAGTTTATTGGTCCTTTTGAGGTACTTCAGAAAGTTGGAGAGGTGGCTTATAGACTCGCCTTGCCACCCAGCTTGTCGAGTATTCATCCGGTGTTTCATGTGTCGATGCTCAGAAAATAAGTTGGTGATCAGTCTCATGTGTTAGACTTCGGCATAGTTCAGCTCGAGGGTGATATGTCATATGAGGTGGATCCAGTAGCAATTTTGGCTCGTGAGGTCAGAAAGCTGAGATCTAAGGAGATAGCATCAGTGAAGGTGCAATGGATAGGTCAGCCAGTAGAGGAGGCTACTTGGGAGACCAAGCGGGAGATGCAGAGCAAATATCCTCACTTGTTTGAGACTCCAGATATGTTTCTAGAATCGTTCAAGGACGAACGTTTGTTTAAGAGAGGGAGAATGTAACGACCCGGTCTATCGTTACGTATACTGTATTTGATATATTAGAATCCCACCCTTAAATTCATATTCTAAGAATCCGAGGGTTATGTTATTTCACCATTTTTGACTTGTGGGAGCTCGGGAGAGGCGATATTTGAGAGGAATTTCACGTGGGTAATCGAGGTAAGTGATTTTCTACCACCATAGGTTAATTTCCGCGTTCCTAATCTTAAATCCCACCCTTAAATTCATGATTTTGAGTTAAAATTGGGGGAAAATGGAAGAAACTCCGTAGACCTAATTTTGGGGTTTTGAGTGGGTAATTGACCTCCGATTTGAGAGATTTTCATATGGTTAGACTCGTGAGC